>JADBJO010004489.1:165000-192500 GCA_016801955.1 Conus betulinus
TGTGTGTGTGTGTGTGTGTGTGTGTGTGTGTGTGTGTGTGCGAGTGCGCGCGCGCGCACGCGCGTATGTGTCCGTGTGCGTGCGCGTATGTGACTGTGTGTGCGTACGTGCCTGAGAGCTTGCGTGCGTGCGAACGTGCATGAATGCATGCAAGCGCACACACACGCGCGCGCGCCTGTGTGTGTAACCTTGAAGGCTCAGTGTATGATTGTGGGCAGGTAAGTTCAGCCAGCCATGTGAAACGAAGTCAAGGTCATAGGTCACTCCAGACAAACCCAGCGGGCAAAGCCCTGACCGTTACAACGACACCTCTGACATGTACACGCAGGCTAGCGTTTGTTTCGGGAAGGAATCTGGCACTGCGCGTGCCGTCACAGCCGTTATGACGTCAAACACTGACCTGACAAGATGGGAACGTTGCTTCAAACGCTGCACCAGTGAGCTCTAGTTAGTAAACCAGCATAACCGACCAACCAACCAACCAACCAAGCAAGCAGCCAGCAGCAGCCAGCCAACCAAACAACCACCAACCAATCAACCGACCAGCCAACCAACCAACCAACCAACCGACCAGCCAGCCACCAACCGACCAATCAACCAGCCAACCAACCAACCAACCTATCAACCAACCAACCAACCAACCAACAACCGACCAACCAACCAACAAACCAACCGACCAACCAAGTAACCAATCAACCGATTAGCCAACCAACCAACCAATCAACCGACTAGCCAACCAACCAACCAATCAACCGACCAGCCAACCAACCAACCAATCAACCAGCCAAATCAACCAACCAATCAACCAGCCAACCAACCAACCGACCAGACCACCAGCCAGCCAGCCAGCCAGCCAACCAACCAATTAACTGACCAGCCAGCCAACCAACCAACCAACCACCACCAACCACCAACCCAGCCAGCCAGCCAGCCAGCCAACCAACCAACCAACCAACTAAACCACCCAATCAGTGGCTGCGTTATGCGCAGTACCTGACTCGATACACACGGCAAACTGTGAAAGAGAACCTTCATTAGTCATGTCTGTTTTGGTCTCCTCTTCAGACTCAGCCCCTCCCTCCTCCCCCACCTCCTTTTCTTTCCACCGCCTTTTGCCGTGAAGAGTACGCTTGAAGCACTAGAGTCTTACCTTCATTCTTCACCTCTCATTCTGGCATTAATGTGAAGAGAAACCACGAGGAAACAGAGTCTTACTTTCATGCTTCACTTCCATTCTGGCGATGTTGTGAAGAGTAACAATCAAGAATGGGAGTCCGACCTTTGTGAATTACATCCCTTCCTGGCTGTGAGGGAAGAGAGTCTTACCTTTGTAAATTACCTCTCCTAACTGTGAGGGAAGAGAGTCTTACCTTTGTGAATCATTATTATTATGAATACTTATATAGCGCCTACCCTCGGTTAGAGACCAAGTCTAAGCGCTTTACAATCCACACTCGTTTACACAACGGGCTGCCTACCTGGCTAGTGCCGACTGAACAGCTGCCAGCTGGCGCTTCGTTCAGTCGTCGTTTCCCGTGTCATCCAGTCAATGTCGTTCAATATCGTTCACTCAGTTTCCTTACTTCCTTCATTCTTTCAATTTCTGACGCAGGGTGCATGCTATGTGTAACGTGTCGTCCATGCCAAAGGCCAAACCGGCATTCTCTTCCAAAAGTTGGTGATGGGATTTTACGTGTGTGCAAGATGTTATGCGTGCGTTCACACACGGACCCTCGGTTTATAGTCTCATTCGAAGGACCTCCTGTCCTAGCTGTCAGGGAAGAAATCCTTAACTTTGTGAATTACCTCCCCTCCTAACTGTGAGGGAAGAAATTCTTACCTTTGTGAACTATCTCCCCTCCTGGCTTTGAGGGAAGAAAGTCTTACCTTTGTGAATTACCTCTCTTCCTGGCTTTGAAGGAAGAAAAGCTCACCTTTATGAATTACCTCCCCTCCTAGCTATGAGGGAAGAAATTTTCACCTTTGTCAATTACCTCCCCTCCTAGCTGTGAGGGAAGAATTCTTACCTTTGTGAACTAACCCTCCCTCCCCCCTCCCTCCCGGCTTTGAGGGAAGAAAGTCTTACCTTTGTGAAACTACCCCTCCTGCCCCCCTCCCTCCCCTCCCGCTTTGAGGGGAAGAAAGTCTTACCTTTGTGAATTACCTCCCCTGCTAACTGTGAGGTGAAGAGAAGGGGTCATGCCCCAAACACTGACCTTTGTCCTCCTCCAGCGTCTTGAGGGGTGACTTGGGGGGCTCAGCTTGTATAGCGCGCTGTCTTCTAGCACACTAATCTGCAATGTCAGGCCACAGAGTCACCACAAGAAGCCACATCACAGCAGTGGCACATGAATGGTCAGGGCACAGACTCACCACAAGAAGCAACATGACAGACAGCAGTGACACATAGCCACAGTGTCACCACAAGAAACAACATGACAGCATCACAGCAGTGACACATAGCCACAGCGTCACCACAAGAAAACAATATCACAGCAGTGACACATAGCCACAGTGTCACCACATGAAGCAATATCACAGCAGTGACACATAGCCACAGTGTCACCACAAGAAGCAACATAACAGCAGTGGCACATGAATGGTCAGTTCACAGTGTCACCACAAGAAGCAACATGACAGCAGTGACACATAGCCACAGCGTCACCACAAGAAGCAACATGACAGCAGTGACACGTAGCCACAGTGTCACCACAAGAAGCAACATGACAGCAGTGACACATAGCCACAGCGTCACCACAAGAAACAATATCACAGCAGTGAATGGTCAGCCACAATGTCACCACAAGAAGCAATATCACAGCAGTGACACATAGCCACAGTGTCACCACAAGAAGCAACATGACAGCAGTGACACATAGCCCAGTGTCCACAAGAAGCAACATGACAGCAGTGACACATGAATGGTCAGGCCACAGTATCACTACAAGAAGCAACATGACAGCAGTGACACATGAATGGTCAGTTCACATAGAGGGCCACAGGAAGCAACATGACAGCAGTGACACATGAATGGTCAGTTCACATAGAGGGCCACAGGAAGCACGTCGACCAGTTGTCAATGCTCACTACCCGAGGACATCCACTTAAAGCGTATCACATGATTATCAACAGTGAGTACAAATGAACACCAATAGAGTACATCAAATGATTGTCAACATTAAGTACACATGGACGGCAACATAAAGCACATCAAATGATTGTCAACGGTACGTACACACAGACATTTAAAGCACATGAAATGATTGTCAACAGTAAGTACACATAGACGGACACATAAAGCACATGATTGTCAACAGTAAGTACACATGGACAACCACACGAAACACATCAAATGATTGTCAAAGTAAGTGCACATGGACAACCACGAAACATATCAAATGATTGTCAACAGTAAGTGCACATGGACAACCACACAAAACACATTAAATGATTGTCAACAGTAAGTACACACTTACAACCACACAAAGCACAAAAATTGTCAACCCACAACCACAAAAAGCCCATTTAATGATTGTCACAGTAAGCACACACTCACAACCACATAAGCACATCAAATAATTCTCACCAGTAAGTACACAATTACAGCCACATAAAGCACATCAAATGAGTGCCAAAAGTAAGCACACACTTACAACCACATAAAGCACATCAAATGATAGTGAAAGCAGTAGCAGTAGCAATCCAGTGGCCACAGCAACACATCAAATGATTGTCAACAATAAATACACATTGACAACCACACAGCATCAAATGATTGTCAACAATAAATACCACATAAACATTGAAATGATTGTCACATCAGTACACAGACACGTCATAAAGTACATCAAATGATTGTCGACATTAAGTACACATTGATAACCACATAAAGTATATCAAATGATTGTCAACATTAAGTACACATTGACAACCACATCAGTACATCAAATGATTGTCAAAGCAGTAGCCAGCCAGCAATCCAGTGTCCAAGCTGTGAGTGCACGTGAGTGTGACGTGTGAGCGAAGCGCCGTGAGCACAGTTGCTGTCTACATTCACATAGTTTACTATGTACCTTCTGTCTTATCTGTCTAGGATGTTGCTCAAAAATGTATATGAACATTTCCACCATCTCTCTCTCTCTCTCTCTCTCTCTCTCTCTCTCTCTCTCTCTCTCTCTCTCTCTCTCTCAGACAGAGAGACAGACAGAGATACACACACACTCGCACATACAGACAGACAGACAGACAGGCAGACAGATACACACACACAAACATGAGCGCGCGCGCGCACACACACACACACACACACACACACACACACACACACACACACACACACACACACACACACACATTGCAAACATTGGATAGCTTGGCTGTACCAAGAGTCGGTAATGTTGCTGTCACTGTAGACTGCCATTCGTGACCTTCTGCTCTACAGTACGGACAGCACGTGCTTGCTGTGAAAAAATGACATGACTCTTGCAGGTGCAGGCCTTAGCATTCACATACCAAATTTTGATCGCATTAAATTGCACTTTAATCTACAAATAGCAGCTGATGTTTAATTCTTTAAGTTTCAAGTTTAAACCTTCGTTGATGTGTTACTTAAAAAGGGTTTCATGAACTCAGTTGTTGAAAGCAAAACGTGTTTTTACCATGCAAACTCCATTGGAGGAAAATGTGGCCATTTGAAGAACCACCATTTTGTGAATCCATCAACAAAAAGAAACACAAAACCCAGAACTGGAGAAAAAGAATCTTTGACCATGAAACAGTTCAATTTTGCTTCTCTGACTTCGACTGTGAAGTTAGGGTGTCCCATTTCATCCTGAAACATGAAGCAGAATTTACGGCAGACACGTGGCTTCAGCCCACGCCTGGTCAGACATATGGCATCACGCCTGGTCAGACATGTGGCATCACGCCTGGTCACATGTGGCATCACGCCTGGTCAGACATGTGACATCACGCCTGTCAGACATGTGACATCACGCCTGGTCAGACATGTGGCATCACGCCTGGTCAGACAGCATCACGCCTGGTGTGGCATCACGCCTGTTGACATGGGGATCATCCATCACGCCTGAGACATGTGTCCTGGTCAGAGACATGTGGCATCAGTTGTGGGGATCATCCATCCCCCTGTTCATCTCCCCGGTGGGGGGGCGGGGGGCCCCATTGATAGGGGGGCAGGATGGATTTCTGCTCGCCAGGCTGCTCCAGCAGCATGGTGGGGTACTGCTTCCAGTATTCCTCCCGTCCCGCCATGGCTGCCTTTGATCATGTCCATCACCATCGTCTTCTCTGCACACACCAGATGACGAGAATTCTTCACCTTCAACATGTCCATCATCATCGACCTCTCTGCACATTCCACGTCACAACAGTTCTTCACCGTCACATACACGTCACAACAGTTCTTCACCTTCAACATACCACGTCACAACAGTTCTTCACCTTCAACATGTCCATCATCATTGCCTTCTATGCACATATCACGTCACAACAGTTCTTCACAACATGTCCATCATCATCGCCTTCACCATATCACGTCACAACATCTTCACCTTCACCACCATCTTCACCTCTATGTCCACCACCATCGTCCTCTATGTACACACCACGTCACAACAGTTCTTCACGTTGAGAACAGAGCACATGATACAACACAACAGTTCTTGTCAATGCTGACATCATTATGTCCATCACCATCGTCTTCTATGCACATAACACGTCACAACAGTTCTTCACCTTCAACATGTTCATAGCTTTTTTGTCTTCTTCGGACGCACCACGTCACAACAGTTCTTCACGTCAAAAACAGAGCACATAATACAACACAACAGTTCCTGTCAATGCTGACGTCATCATATTCATCACGATTTGGGGGCTACAGAGAAGACATCACACAAACCTGTAGGTTAATCGTTTATCTTAAAGACACCTCACAAAATACAGTTAATCCTTTATTTTAAGGACACCTCACAAAATACGGTTAATCGTTTATTTTAAGAACACCTCACAAAATACGGTTAATCGTTTATTTTAAGGACACGGTTAATCCTTTATCTTAAGGACACCTCACAAAATACGACATTCATCATTTACTTTAAGGACACTACAGACATTACGACATTTATCAGATACTTTAAGGATATCAGACACAATATGATATTCATCTTTGTCTTTAAGGAAACCCCTACAATACGACACTGACCATCTATGCTAAAGACATCACATTCTGTACAATATCTATCATTCACTCTCAGGACACCTTACAATAGAGAAAGAGAGAGTACTTTACAGACTGTACGAAACCAAGTCATCTCACCCCCGCCCTTCTCCCCTCCCCCTCCTCCCCCCCAATATCCGTGTTTAATACAAAGTAATGTTATGAGTAAAAGAATACACAGGGAGACAGACGCAGACAGACAGAGAGACAGAGACAGACAGACAGAGAGAGAGAGAGACAGACAGACAGACAGACAGACAGACAGACAGACAGACACAAACCTCTGTCCCCAGCCGAACAGAGCCAGGCCTGCACAGCGTTAACATCCTCTGTCTGTAGGATCTGACACAGCATCGTCAGTACCTGTAGGACATAAAACATCTTCAATACCTGTAGGACGACACAGCATCGTCAGCACCTGTAGGACATAAAACATCTTCAATACCTGTAGGACAACACAGCATCGTCAGTACGGTTAGACATGAAACATCTTCAATACCTGTAGGACAACACAGCATCGTCAGTACCTGTAGGACATAAAACATCTTCAATACCTGTAGGACAACACACAACATCGTCAGTACCTGACCATACAGTAAACATCGTCAATACCTGTAGGACAACACAACATCGTCAGTACCGGTAGGACATAAAACATCGTCAGTGCCTGTAGGACCACACACATCATCAGTACCTGTAGGACCATACAGCATCATCGTCAGTACCTGTAGGACCACACAACATCGTCAATACAACATCGTCAGTACCTGTGGGACCACACCACATCGTCAGTACCTGTAGGACCATACAGCATCATCGTCAGTACCTGCAGGACCACACAACATCGTCAATACAACATCGTCAGTACCGTAGGACCACACAACATCGTCAGTACCTGTAGGACCACACGACATCGTCAGTACCTGTAGGAACACACGGCATCGTCACATGTAGGGAGGACCACACGACATCGTCAATACCTGTGGGACCACACATCATCATCAATACCTGTAGGACCACATATCATCTTCAATACCATGTAGGGACCACACATCATCGTCAATACCTGTAGGACACACAACACATCGTCTTTGCCAGTATGACCATACAACTTTATCAATACTTGTAGGACCACACAACATCATCGTCAGTACCTGTAGACACACAACATCGTCAATACTTGTAGGACCATAGCACTGTCAGAATCTGTAGGATCACACAACATCGTCAGTGCTGTAGGACCACACAATGTTAGTACCTGTAGGATCACACAATGTCAGTAACTGTAGGACCACACAATGTCAGTGACTGTAGGATCACACAATGTCAGTAACTGTAGGATCACACAATGTCAGTAACTGTAGGAGGACACACAATGTTGTCACACTGTAGGACCACACAATGCTAGTAACTGTAGGACCACACAATGTCAGTAACTGTAGGACCACACAATGTTAATACCTGTAGGACCACACAATGTTAGTACCTGTAGGACCACACAATGTCAGTAACTGTAGGATCACACAATGTCAAAACTGTAGGATCACACAATGTCAGTAACTGTAGGACCACACAATGTTAAAACCTGTAGGACCACACAATGCTAGTGCCTGTAGGACCACACAATGTCAGTACTGTAGGACCACACAATGTCAATTACTGTAGGACCACACAATGTTAGTACCTGTAGGACCACACGATGTCAGTAAATGTAGGACCAAACAATGTCAAAACTGTAGGATCACACAATGTCAGTAACTGTAGGACCACAAAATATTAGTACCTGTAGGAAACACACATGTCAGTATCTGTACGACCACAACAATGTCAAAACTGTAGGATCACACAGCATGTCAGTAACTGTAAGACCACACAATATTAGTACCTGTAGGACCACACACATGTCACTAACTATAGGACCACACACATGTCAGTACCTGTAGGATCACATAACTTCATCAGTGCCTGTAGGACCACACAACATGTCAATACCTGAAGGACCACACACAACGTCAGTACCTGTAGGACCACACAATGTCAGTACCTGTAGCACCACACAACATCATCAGTATCTGTAAGACCACACATGGTGTTAGTACCTAAGGACCACACAACATCGTCAGTACCTGTAAGACCACACAACATCGTCAATACTTGTAGGACCACACAACATAGTCATTACCTGTAGGACCACACCACATCGTCATTACCTGTAGGACCATACAACACCGTCAATACGTGTAGGACCACACGACATCATCAATACTTGTAGGACCACACAACATCATCAATACCTGTAGGACCACACCACATCGTCAATACCTGTAGGACCATACAACATCGTCAATATCTGTGGGACCATAAAACACCGTCAGTACCTGTAGGACCACACAACATCTTCAATACCTGAAAGGCCACACAACACATCATCAATACCTGTAGGACCACACCACATCGTCGTTACCTGTAGGACCACACCACATCGTCATACCTGTAGGACCACACACAACATCGTCAATACCTGTAGGACTACACAACATCATCATACCTGTAGGGCCACAACAATATCGTCAATACCTGTAGGACCACACAACATCGTCAATACAACATCGTCAATACCTGTAGGTCCACACAACATCGTCAATACCTGTAGGTCCGCACAACATCGTCAATACCTGTAGGACCACACAACATCGTCAATACAACGTCGTCATTACCTGTAGGACCACACAACATCGTTACCTGTACAACGTCGTCATTACCTGTAGGGACCATACAACATCGTCATTACCTGTAGGACACAACTTCGTCACTATCGTCGTCAGTGCCAGTATGACCATACAACACCTTCAATACTTGTTGAACCACACAACTTCGTCAATACCTATAGGACCACACCACATCGTCAGTGCCAGTAAGACCATAGAACACTGTCAATACCTGTCAGTCAGTCAGTCAGTCAGTCAGTCATTCCCTAACCGCTGGGGTCGTTGGGGGGCTTTATATTGTCGGACAGCTCTCTTTCTCTGCCGTCCTCGTCTGCGCGCCCTCCTTCAACGGTACCTTGAAGGATGTTTTGGAGAGGGTGTTGTGTGACGAATGACGTGGCCAAACCATGCCATCTTCCGTCGTTTGACGGTTGCCAGAAGTGGTTCGTCGGGGGCCCAACTAGGTTAGTGACCAGGTTCCGCACATAATCATTGGTCTTGTGTTCTTTGTAGGAGATGCGGAGTAGTTTTCCTCAGGCACCTGGTCTCAAACGCCTGGATTCTTCTTTCTGTTTCGGCCATCAGTGTCCATGTCTCGCAACCATATAAGAGGATCGAGACCACTAGTGACTTGTAGAGCCGGAATTTTGTGTGGAATTTGATGTTGCTCTTCCACACTCTGTTCAGTTGGCCATCCATCGCTGCTGATGCGGAGTTGATCCTGGTTCGGATTTCTGCTGTGCAGGTGCCATCTTTGGACAGGGTTGCTCCCAAGTACCTGAAGCTGGTCACTTCTTCCAGGGGCTCACCATTCATGGTTATGTTGGCACTGCTGTTAGTCGTGCTGTTGACCATGACCTTTGACTTCTCTGTGTGCTGACCTCCATGCCGTAGGCACTTGCTCTTGTGACAAGTCTGTTTGTGAGATCCTGGAGCTCTGTGTTGCTGCCCCCCATGAGGTCGATATCGTCTGCGAAACGAAGGTTGCAGACCGGCCTGCCGCCAATGCTGATGGAGTGTGGTGTTCTTCTAGGGTCTCTTGCATGATTCTCTCCAGAAAGATGTTGAAAAGGACTGGAGATAGTAGGTACCCTTGCCTGACTCCGACTATGGTCGGGAAGAACTGGCCCTGCTGGCTATGAGAAGTACAGTGCTGCTGGAGTGTTCGTAGAGGGCCTGAATGACTTGGACGAGCCTCTCATCAATGTTGAAGTCTCTGAGAACCTGCCATAGGCCGCTGTACCACCACACCCGGTCGAATGCCTTCTTAAAGTCAATGAAGTTGTGGAAGAGGTCCTTTTGGTGTTTGTAATGCTTTTCAATCAGGACTCGGCAGTTGAAAATTTGTTCCACAGTGCTCCGCCTCTTCTAAAACCTGTTTGTTCTTCTGATAGCAGTTCCTCGGCCTTGGATTTCAGTCGGTTGAGGATGATGCGAAGCATGACTTTGCTGAGGTGGCTGATCAGACTTATTGTCCTGTAATTTTGGCATTGTTTGAGGTTGCTTTTCTTGGGTAAGGGAATCACCAATGACTGGGTCCACTCTGTTGGCCACTTCTTTTCTGTCCAGATCTTCTGACAAAGCATTGTTAGTGCTTCTGTGGTCTCTTTCCCTCCGTATTTCACAAGCTCAGCTGGGACGTTGTCCACTCCTGGGGATTTCCCTGGCTTCAGATTCTGTATCGCGGCCTCAACCTCCTCCTCCTTCAGTACTTGGAGACCGTTTCTCACTGTCTGCGGGTCGTTGGTTGTCCTGTAAAATGGATGTGTCCGGGTTGAGCTGTTAATTGTAGAGGCCCTCACAGTATTCTGTCCTCCTCTTCAGGACTTCTACATTCTCTGTCAGTAGCTTGCCATCCTTATCTTCGATGACCGCTGATCCTGTCTGGTTAGTCTTATTGAGAGTCTTCAGTGTGTTGTAGGCTTCTTTGCTGTTCCCTGCTTCCATGCCTTTCTCGATTGCTTCGCACTGCTCCTCTATCCAATTTTCCTCGGCTGTCTTCATCTTCTTCCTGACTTCTCTGTTCACCTGTTGGTACTGCATCCTGACTTTGTCGCTGGAGTGTTTCTTTTCTCTAGATCCCGCCTCTTGTCACATAGATCTAAGACCTCGTTTTAACCCAAGGCTGGATCTTCTTCTTCTTGCACTTTCCCACAACTTCTTCAGCTGTTGTAGTTAGCATCTCTTTGATGTTATTAGCTAGGGTGTCTACATCGCTGTCCACTTAGTTGAGGAGAGCAGACTTCCCGCCTACTTGAGCCTGGAACACCTCTGCAATTTCGGGGTCCTTCAACTTCTCTAGGTCAAAGCGAATGTGGGGGTTCTCTGGACAGCGCTTACATTGTAGCTTGAGCTTGAAGGTTGCCAGGACAAGATCGTGATCGCTGCCAATGTCGGCGCCTGGGAATGTTCTTGTTTTTTGCTTTGTTGATGCTGGACTTGTAGCGTTGTGGGTCCAGAATGAAGTCTACTCGGTTGTGAACTTGCCCATTTGGTGAGTGCCAGGTTGTGATTCTGGACAGCTTGTGTGGGCGGAGAGTGTTGGCTAGGTAAGTCGATGGCTTTGGCAAACTCCAGCAGTCTAAGGCCTCTGTCGTTGGTTTCCCCAATCCAGATTTGCCTGCTGTTCCTGCCCAATTCCGGTGAGCATCTGAGCCAACCTTGGCATTCCAGCCTCCCTTGATTATGTGCATGTCTTTCTTTGGCACTGTTGCTATGATGGAGTCAATCTACTCGTAGAACTCCTCAATTTCCTCGTCGTCATGGTCTGACATTTGGAGCATAGGCCTGGATGATCGTCAGGTTATGGGGTTTTGCAGAGATAACAACATTGTCAGTACCTGTAGGACCAAACAACATTGGTGAATACCTGTAGGACCACACAACATCGTGAATACCTGTAGGGCTACACCACTCAATACCTGTAGGACCACACAACATCGTCAATACAACATCGTCAATACCTGTAGAATCACACACCATCGTCAATATTTGTAGGGCCACACAACATCGTCAATACCTGTAGGGCCACACAGCATCGTCATAAACCGTAGTACCATACAACATCTTCAATAGCTGTAGGAGCACACAACATCGTTACTAATTGTAGGACCAAATAACAGCGTCAATACTCGTAGGACCAAACAACATTGTGAATACCTGTAAGACATATAACAATGTCAATACCTGTAGGATCACGCATTGTGAATACCTGTAAGACCACACAACATCGTCAACACCTGTAGGACCCACATAACTTTGTCAATATCTGTAGGATCTCACAACATTGTAAATATCTGTCGGACCACACAACATCGTCAGTACCTAAAGAATCTGACACAGCATCGTTAGCACCTATATAATCTGACACAGCATCGTTAGTACCTATATAATCTGACACAGCCTCGTCAGCACCTATATAATCTGACACAGCATCGTTAGTACCTATAGAATCTGACACAGCATTGTCAGTACCTATAGAATCTGACACAGCATCGTCAGCACCTATATAATCTGACACAGCATCGTTAGTACCTATTTAATCTGACACAGCATCGTCAGTACCTATAGAATCTGACACAGCATCGTTAGTACCTATTTAATCTGACACAGCATCGTCAGTACCTATAGAATCTGACACAGCATCGTTAGTGCCTAAAGAATCTGACACAGCATCATCAGTACCTATAGAATCAAACATGCAGGACCAGATAACATCCTCAAAGGACCTGTAAAACTAAAACAGCCAGGTGCTGGAGAGACTTATTACAGTGAGTACATCCTGGACCACATGGGATCGTCACGACCCTCTAGAGACTCTGATATTTACGACAACTTGGGCCTCTGATGGTCAAAACAAAGTCCCCCACAGCACCGTCAGTAGGTGCAGGACAACACAGCATCGTCAGTAGGCGCAGGACAACACAGCATCGTCAGTAGGTGCAGGACAACACAGCATCGTCAGTAGGTGCAGGACAACTCAGCATCATCAGTAGGCGCAGGACAACACAGCATCGCCAGTAGGTGCAGAGCAACACAGCATCGTCAGTAAGTTCAGGACAACACAGCAGGACAACACAGCAGGACAACACAGCATCGTTAGTAGGTGCAGGACAACATAGCATCATCAATAGGTGCAGGACAACGCAGGACAACACAGCAGGACAACACAGCAGGACAACACAGCATCGTCAGTAGGTGCAGGACAACAGCAACGTCAGTAGGTGCAGGACAATAGAGTATCGTCAGTAGGCGCAGGACTGTGAATACAATAGTTGTAGGACAATATAGCACCAGAAATTAAATATTTGTAGGACAAGACAGCACCATGACTGAAATGACTTTATGACAATATAGCACGAGAAATGAAATAATTGTAGGACAAAATAGCACCATCAATGAAATACTTGTAGAACAAGATAGTACCACGAATGGAATAATTGTAGGACATGATAGCATCATGAATGAAATAATTGTAGGACATGATAGCATCATGAATGAAATAATTGTAGGACATGATAGCACCATGAATGAAATAATTGTAGGACATGATAGCACCATGAATGAAATAATTGTAGGACATGATAGCACCGTGAATGAAATAATTGTAGGACATGATAGCACCGTGAATGAAATAATTGTAGGACATGATAGCACCCGTGAATGAAATAATTGTAGGACATGATAGCACCGTGAATGAAATAATTGTAGGACATGATAGCACCGTGAATACAGTGGTTGCAGAACAATGTAGCACCATGGAGTCAATGGTTGTAGGACAAGACAGCACCTTGAATTCGATAGTCGTAGGACAAGACAGCACCGTGGATTCGATAGTTGTAGGACAAGACAGCACCGTGAATTCGATAGCTGTAGGTACAGGACAAGATAGCACTGTAAATACAATGGTTGCAGGACAAGACAGCACCGTAAATTCGATAGCTGTAGGACAAGATAGCACTTTGACTACAATGGCTGTAGGAATTCAGCACCGTGTATAACAAGTTTGAAGGGCAATATTGCACCGTGAAATCGATAGTTATAAATACCCGACTCCTTAAGAAAGGTCCTGGCGCATTCATTTTTGGTGTGCAGCCTGTGCACACAACTTGACTACAGCCATAGCCCCACTCCTGCGCCCCTCTACACCTCTGTCCCACTACCCCTCCCCACAGCACCCCACTCCCCACACCCCCCAACTGACCACATTCTCCAGGTCAGGGGCGGGAGCGATGTGGTGAAAGCCGCCTGTCATTGCTGCCGCACGCTGCCCGCGCCTGCTGTTACCACGTGACATAGCACGTGACGGGGGCGGGATGAGGCGGCCTGTCTCCTGGGAGTACATGGTGGTGCGAGGCCTCTCCTCCTCCTGCACACACACACACACACACACACACACACCCCACTATGTCAGATATTATCATGAATGTCATCCTCGACTTAGCAGTTCATCTATAGTCCGATGTTTACCATTTTAGTCTCAACATTGCAGGTTCGAAACCCAACATTGCCAAGTAGATGAAGAACACGATAAGACCCCACCCCACCCTGTCACTCCATCTCCTCTAGTGTGCTGCACCATCAGTGGATCAGTCTCTGTCCTGAGCACACACTGGCAGCAGACCCATGAAAGCCGTGCCTGTCCCACGATCTCCACAGTTCCAGACACTCCCTGACAATGATGAGCAGGTGCCAGACCTTGCTCCCTTGTCCAGTGATCTAATTGACCAGAGACCCCCCACCCTCACCCCCTGCCCCTTATCCACTGATCAGTAAACCTAAGTCTTTCCACCAACATGGAGACAATATTGTCACTGAGAAGAAACACTGGGCCTTCCCACAGAGACAACATTGTCACTGAAGAAACACTAGGCCTTCCCACAGAGACAACATTGTCACTGAGAAGAAACACTAGGCCTTCCCACAGAGACAACATTGTCACTGAGAGGAAAGACCGGGCCTTCTCACAGAGACAACATTGTCACTGAAGAAACACTGGGCCTTCCCACAGAGACAACATTGTCACTGAGAAGAAACACTAGGCCTTTCCACAGAGACAACATTGTCACTGAGAAGAAACACTGGGCCTTCCCACAGAGACAACGTTGTCACTGAGAAGAAACTGGGCCTTCCACACAGAGAACTTGTCACTGAGAAGAAACACTGGGCCTTCCCACAGAGACAACATTGTCACTGTGAAGAAAAACACTGGGCCTTCCCACGGAGACAACATTGTCACTGAGAAGAAACACTGGGCCTTCCCACACTTTCCCCTCTTCCCTCTATCTCCCCCCCACCAGTCTCTTTCCCTTCCTGCCTCCCCACTTTGTTGAGGGAGTCCTTGGCGGGGTCCCTTTGTAAGGGTGACGTCACTCCTCCCTCCCCCTCCACTCCCCCCGCCCCTTTCCCTTCCTGCCTCCCCACCTTGTTGAGGGAGTCCTTGGTGGGGTCCTTGGTGAAGATGACGTCACCCCCTCCCTCCTCCCAGCCCCTTTCCCTTCCTGCCTCCCCACCTTGTTGAGGGAGTCCTTGGCGGGGTCCTTGGTGAGGGTGTGACGTCCTCCAGCTGTTCAGTGAAGCGCTTCAACTCGTCCCTCCAGGCCTCCGTGATGGGTACTGCAATCATCATCATCATCATCATCATCATCATCATCATCATCATCATCATAACAAGAACAGGAACCTGAACAACAATAACACAATCACAATGCTGCTGCTCCTGCTGCTGCTACTACTACTACCATTACTACTACTACTAGTGCTGCTGCTAATGATAATGATAACAATAAGAACAAGAACAACAAAACAACATCAACACTACTACTACTACTACTACTACTACTACTACTACTACTACTGATGCTGCTGTGCTGCTGCTGCTGCTGCTGCTGCTGCTGCTGCTGCTGCTGATGATGATTGCTAAGGACCATTCTTGTTCGGTCCCAAAATGTTGGGACAATTCTAAAGTGGCATAAGTTTGCCTGTTCACCGGTTGACCTGTTTACCTGACAGCTACTCGCCCACGTTTTGTGTCAGTCAGGCGAGCGAGGATTTCCTTTCAGTCTCTGCAGATCTGCCGGCATGGAAACATCACACGGTGCCAAAGAGAGACTGGGAACTTGTTTTTTGTGGTAATCAGGTATGTTTGATTAGTTAAACGGAAGTTAGAGTTTCTACTAATGGAGTTGGTTTTTTCCTACAGGTGGTCGTGAATTTTTCAGTTTCTTATGAAGGCCTAAAATATTTAATGGTTCCCTTGATTGATCTTGTGATTGACAAGACTTGACGAGACATAGGGTGACTGTAGGAAGTGGTGGTTAGTGAATGTGAGAGTCGTGAGGTGGATGAGAATGAGTGAAGGCATGGAAGAGAGAATGTGTACATTTATATGTGATCGGGGAAAAGTGATCAAGTTATGTCAGTGTATTATTGAAAAAAAAATCTTTTCCCAAAAGTATTATAATGATGAGAGTGTTGGTGAGCTCTGGAAGTGGGCAATGAAAATTATTGTGTATAAATTATTGGATAATGTATTCTGATCCTTGCTGTGGACACGTCTAGTGATGATCATGTGAAAAAATAAAAACATTCTTTTCCTGATAAAAGGGACACATGGAAACCGATCCTTAACATGCAATAATTGTATTCTTGGTACATTGTAAAGGGTTACGTGAGGAAATCCTTTTCTTCAATGTAATCGCTCTTGGCGTTAATCGAGGAATTTTTCTATTGTAATGCACACATTGTATTGAAACTTAGTAGGCTATATTATGGGTAATTTTTCCCCAAATTCCAGTGACATGTATTATATTAAGAATGACTGCTAGTGACAAACAAGGACGATAAATATGTAGGAAGCAGGCTAGGTAATCAAGGTAGTTATCAGTTCCGCAGGTGTCGGTCAGGCCCCTGAGTCCCATCTGGAGCTGACTGCCACCGGTGTGTGTGTGTGTGTGTGTGTGTGTGGGGGGGGGGGGGGGGGGGGGGGGGGCAGCCCGTGCCCCGGCCGCTGTCTCGTCCAGACGACGTAGAAAAGGCTGACCATCAGGTCAGTAGGAGACACGTGTGATAAAGGGCCTCAGAATTCTCCGTCACGACGACGTGGAGAAGTTGACCGCTAGGTCGGTGAATCAACATGGTTTTCCCTGCTGTGTGGGGTGTTCCAGGACTTCACGAACCACATCCGTGAGCGGCTCTGCTTACTGTGTGAAGACTATGGCTTGGGCTGGACGCAGCCAAGTATATGAACTGTCTGTTAGGACACTGCTGAAGGTGCCAGCGAAGTCTACGTCGGGGGAAAAAGGATATGTTTAATGTGTCAGTTTAGAGGGCGACGGTTGAAAAGCTCCTTGTGTTGTCACACGCCCTTCCCTGTGACGGCGAGTATTGATATTTCTTGTGCCTGTCTATCTATCTCTATCTATATATATATATATATATATATATATATATATATATATATATATATATATATATAAAACAATAAATTCCAAGGATAAGTACCGAGCACCATTCCAGCAACTTAGAGAGCAGCTAGGTGTTGCAATGACTGCAAGAAATATTGAATTATGAACAAAGCTTGCTCTTATGTCTCAGAGTATAGAAATAGGGGTGGGGGGGGGGGGGGTTGGGGTGGGGTGATAAGCCTTCATATCTGCAGTGGTAGATGATTCTGCCCAACTGACAGTATGTGCTTGAGTGGGTGAATGGGGAATAATAAATGCTTCTCAAAATGAACCTTCAGTAAGCTTATAGTCTCAGAAGCGGGAGACCATCTCACATGGGGAGGAAGCTCACTAACATATAACTCATGGTCAGATACCGATATTTCGAAACCTGATTGTTTCTCTTCAGTGACCGCGGAAAGTGGTAATTGACTCCTCTGCCTTTTCGGTTTTAAGAAGAATGCTATATCAGAAAAAGGCTGGTGTGCAATACCGTAGTATGTTTGTTGAGTTTTCAAAAAAACTAACCAAAGGTGCCACCTAAGAAGCAAAAGAAAATCATGAAAGAGCAAAACAAGCTACATTTTATTGTGAAAAGTATCGCACACCAGCCCTTTTTCTGGTATAACATTCTTCTTAAAACCGAAAAGGCAGAGGAGTCAAATTACCACTTTCCGCGGTCACTGAGGAGAAACAATCAGGTTTCGAAATATTGGTATCTGACCAGGAGTTATATGTTAGTGAGCTTTCCTCCCCATGTGAGATGGTCTCCTGCTTCGGAGACTATAAGCTTGCTGAAGGTTTATTTTGAGAAGCATTTATTATTCCCCATTCACCCACTCAAGCACATACTGTCAGTTGGGCAGAATCATCTACCACTGCAGATATGAAGGCTTATCACCCCCCTATTTCTACAGTCTGAGACATAAGAGCAAGCTTTTTTTTATAATTCTCTCTCTCTCTCTCTCTCTCTCTCTCTCTCTCTATATATATATATATATATATATATATATATATATATTGGTAATATTTTAGTGTCTTGATGGTTCAGGCAGCATAAACATAAAAAAGATACTTAACTTGTGTGTTGCCTGGCTGTCTATGTTCGTGTGGTGTGGGTGTGTGTAGGAAAAAAAGTCGTTACACGCATCCAAACTTTTTCTAGAGAGAGTCAGACCGTAAAACACACACTACCACACCATTCGTAACAATGATGATGATGATGATGATGATGATGATGCAACGATTATTTAGAACAACATTATTCTGGCTTTTTACAGTACCAGTCCACAAGAAACCTCTTCCTGGTGGAATGGTTAGAAAATCATTTCTCGGTGTGAGAAGGGGGATAGTTCCAGTCCCTGCCAACTAGGCCTGGCAGATCGAGGGAAGGAAGGGGAAGGGGGGGGGGGGGGGGGGGGGGGGGGGGCGGTAGTAAGTCCATTCCAAAAACCTGTGTCTTAACCTGCTGTGGCTGAAAGCTCTCGGACTATACGGTCCTGCAGCAGATCAGAGAGGCTTGGGTAGGTAAAAGATGCTGTGACATTTAGTTTTAGTTGAGAAATTGACGTCAGTCTTCGGTGGGTCATAGGAAATACAAACATAGCCTGCATGCACAAGAACATTTGGAGAGATTAAAGGTAACACCCAGTTGTTTCCCTTTAGTCAAGAAAATCAACATCACATAACAGCGACACCATTGTTCAGGAGTTTCTCACCGAAATGCCGTGATGAACATATAGATAACACCACTACTCCTCCTCCTCCTACTACTACTGCTGCTGCTAATAATAATAATAATAATACTATTCAGCAAAACAACTACTACTACTACCACCACCACCATGGCCACCGCCACCATTACTACTACTACTTCTACGACAACAACTACTAACTACTACTACTACTTCTACTACTACTACTACTACTACTACTACTACTACAATGGAACACACACACACACACACACACACACACACACACACACACACACACACACACACACACACACAGGCTTCCACCCACCCATGCCAATCTTGGGTACAGCCCGTTCTCTCCAGGGGTAGCTGTTGAGGCCGTTGAAGTACTGCAGGCCCGTGATGGTGTTGATGGGGTGCAGCGACGAGTTGACATTGATGGCGTTGACCGGGATTCGACCCTTCCATTTGTTGAGTTTGTTGATGTTGAAGTTGTTGGGCGGAAACTGCAGGGAGTAGCGAGGACTGGCGAAGTAACCGTCATCATTCACCGAGCAGATGGGCACGTCCCAGCAAGCTGGAGGATCATCATCATCATCATCATCATCATCATCATCATCATCATCATCATCACCATAATAATGATTCGTTACATCGCACCTTCCATAAATGCTTAAGAATGAAGCTAAAGCACATGCCAGCGTTATATATCCAGAAACCAAGAAGGGACCAAGAAGGGACCAAGAAGGGACCAGTATTTCAAGAGGAACCACAGCCAGTCCTCTCGTCCCAACCCACCGCTCACTGTTCTACAGAAACTCCAGACAGCAACATTGTGATCTTCAGCCATTTTCATCATCTCCATCATCACCAGCAGAGAGAGAGAGAGAGAGAGAGAAAGAGAGAGAGAGAGAGAGAGAGGGGAGAGAGAGAAACAGACAGACAGACAGACAGACAGATAGACAGACAGAGACGACAGACAACAAGAGACAGAGCAGAGAACAGAGAGAAAGACTCACGTTATCTTCACAAGCACACACACACCACACACACACACACACACACACATACACACACACTCACACACACTCACTCACACACACACACACACACACACACACACACACACACACACACACTCACTCACACAGACCACACACACACACACACACACACACACACACACACACACACACACACACACCACACACACACACACACACACACACACACACACACACACACACAACATAGACGTAAATGAGCAGTAGATGAAGCAGGGACACAGAGTTTCAGAGTTCCTGACCCTTCTGGACAACACTCAGCCACCCATGGAGACAACGATACTCTCCGTGCGCCATCCCAGATGTCTGTCTTATTGGTCACTGGCACTCTTTTAATCCAGACATAGCCACAACCTTCTGGAGAACAAAGACTGCCGAGTGGATCAGCCCACAGAAAGAAGCTGATGACAGCGGTAACGACAACAGCCACACACCAACAGTCTGACCTTTCAGATGACGGACGCGGTGAGGGTGGGGATTGTGGCGGGTGAAGAAGGAGTTGTGGCTCAGCTGACCGAAGCGGTAGCCACTCTGAGTAGCCGGCCTTTGCCGGAAGAGATCGGTGCCTGACGCCATCCCCTCCGCCAGATTGTCCCGGAGAAGAAGGTCACCGTCCGTGGGCCGAAACACTTCCGAGGTCGTCATCCTGCCAACAGAGAGGTCAGAGTGATTACTGACAGTGAGTTACAGGCCTTTGATTTCTGACAGTGAGTTACAGGCCTTTGATTTCCGACAGTGAGTTGCAGACCTTTGATTCCTGACAGTGGGTTACAGGCCCTTGATTTTTGATGGAGAGTTACAGGCCTTTGATTTCTGACAGTGAGTGACAGACCTTTGATTCCTGACAGTGAGTTACAGGCCCTTGATTTTTGATGGAGAGTTACAGACCTTGACTCCTGACAGTGAGTTGCAGGCCCTTGATTTTTGGTGGAGAGTTACAGACCTTTGATTCCTGACAGTGAGTGACAGACCTTTGATTTCTATTGGAGAGTTACGTGTTTCGGGCCCTTATCTCCTGACACTCTAGGGGGGTTGGGCCACACCCGGTTCATGACTCCGGATGTCCCTCTGCTTTTTTTTTTTTTTTTTTTTTCACCCATGCCCTTCTGGACATGCTCATTTCCACTTAATGACTCGCGCACTAACCACTGAGCCACAGGGACACCTGATATTTGTAGGAAAGTTAAGCCTTATGAAGTTCACTTTTGTTCCTCCTTGACCAGATCCAACTTGAACACCTCTCTGCCGCTTCTGCCATTGCTTTCAGGGCTTTGGTTTTTTCCCCCTCCCTGCAACTGAGAGCTGTTTCATGAGGCTGTATGCAGACGTTCCCACAAAAACCCCTAGCTCCAATTTCTGCAGTGAGGACTTTGACCTGATAGCTTCTTCTCTCCTCAGGCTGTTTGCCAGATCAGCATACTTTTCAGTCTTGTAGATCTGAGCTGCCTCCATTCTGTTCTCATATGGCACCGTGAGCTCGATCATGATCAGCTGCTTGGTTGACTGAGAGTGTAATACTATGTCTGGTCTCATGCCACTCTTGCTGATAATCTCTGGGTGACTATTCCATCTGGGAGGTCTGCTGTGCACTCCCAGTCATCTGCCCCGTCCAGCAGACTCTGCCTGCATGTTCCGAGTGGCACTGTTGTTCTTGGCCATGATTCGCTGCCTCCTGCCGTGAAGAATGTTGCGGGTGCTTTTGGAGTCCTGATTTTCCCTTTTGTGGTGTTGGTACTAGCCCAGACTACTTGTACAATCTCTTGAGCACTTGGTTGTGCCTCCATGTGTACCTTCCTTGAGCCAGGGCTACTTTACATGAGCTTAGGACATGCTCCACTGTTTGTTTTTCATGGCAAAGGGGGCATGAAGGATCGTCTGTTGTTTTTCCCCACTTCACCAGGTTTGCATTTGAAGGCAGAAGGTCATATGCAGATCTGAGAATGAAGCTGATCCTGAGAGGGGCCATGTGCCAAATGTCATTCCAAGTGAGACTTCTTTGGAGTGCATTCTCCCACGTTGTCCATTGCCCTTGCTGGCTCTGCTGGACTGCTTTTTGGAGTCTTTGTTGGTCTTCTTCTTTTCTCATCTCCTGAATCATCATGTCTCTTTTGGCTTTTCCTTTGGCCTTTGACCACCATTCAGTTTTGGTCACCCCCAGTCCTTGTCTGTGGTCTGTGTGTGTCTGTTATTTCTCTGATCTTGAGACTTTCTTTTGCAGAATCCATCGCCTCTTGAACTTTCCATTTTCTGCCTGTCTTCAGCTGGGCTTGATTGCTTCAACCACCTTGTCTCCTGAGTCCTCCAGCATGCTTTGAAGTCTGATCTTCCCTGCTTTATATTCCTCCAGGATGGATTTCAGTGGTAGTAGTTTCAGCTTTGCTTGGCGACAGTATAGCGCTATGTCAGTCAGACAGGGTGGGACACCAAGCCATTTCCTTGTGAACTTGTTGATTTGGATTCCATTGCCTCCACTATGCTGGTGCAGATGTCGTATATCATCAGAGGCCATAGGAGCTTTGGTATCAGCATGAACTGCAGACACCAGACCTTGTATTTGCCAGGGAGCCCACACTGGTCAATGGTCTCCAAGCTTTCTTCCGACATCTGTTTGGTTTCTTTTGCTCTTCGTGTGTCTTTCAGCGTATCATCATACCATCTTCCAAGGCTCTTGACTGGCTCTTCTGTTACTGTTGGAATGGTCTGGTTGGCAACACTGAAGACCACAGATTCGGCCACTTTTCCTTTCCTCAGTGAGAGACTCCGTGATTTCTTTGGCTTGAACTTCATTCTGGATGAGGCAACTATGTCGTCCAGCCTCTCCAGCACGTGACGTGTCTCGTCTTCTCTGGATGAAATCACTGTAGTGTCATCCATGAAGGCCTTGAGAGGGGGCATCTTGTATCCATCGCCAAGGTCTGTTTGTCTTGCGTTGCTTGTTGCTGCTTTCAAGATGACTTCCATTGCCAACACGAACAGTATTGGGGAAATGGCACAGCCCATTGCAATGCCACTTCCAAGTTGATCCAATCTGTTGTGTACTCCTTGGTAGAGAACCGCATTGAGAAGCCATTGAAGTACTTCTTGAGCATGTCGCGGATGTTCTTTGGCACATGGTACATCTTAAGAGCCAACTGTATCATCTCATGGGGTACAGATCCATATGCGTTTGCCAGGTCGAGCCACACTACGTCCAGGTCTCTCTTTTCTGTTTTTGCTCTTTGGATTGCGTCCCAGATCATTGTGGCGTGTTCTACACAGCCAGCCACGCCTGGAATGCCACCTTTCTGGACTGACACATCCAAGTACTTGTTTTCCATGAGGTACTTGGTCAGCCTTGCTGCCATGACAGAGAGAAGAATTTTCCCTTCGACGTTCAGTAGTGATATTGGCCTGAACTGGCTGATGTCACTTGAGTTTTGCTCTTTGGGGATGTACACACCACCATCTGCCGTCATCCACTGGCCGCTGATCTTCTGATTTCTCCAAGCTGATCGCAGCAGCCTGTGGAGCCACTCCAGCACCTTGGGACATTTCTTGTACAGCTGGTAAGGTATTCCGTTTGGCCCTGGTGATGATTTGGCTCTGGCTTTGTCGACCACCTTCTTGATTTCCGCCAACGTTGGAGGCTGTCATTGAACTGTTCCTCAGGGTTGGTTGGCCACACCAGACCTTGAATGTCGAGTGGTGCTTTGCTCTGTGAGTCAGAGTATGTTTTTCTCAGATGCTGCTCAAGAACTCCTTTGTCCACACTTAGGGTCCCAGATTTTGGCTGCTCGAACAGAGTTCTGGCAAACTGGAAGGGGTCTCTGAAGAAAACGCTCTTGTGTCTTCTTCTTTTTGCTTTTCCTCTTCCTCGCAGATTCCGCTTTGCTGAGGGCGCTGTGTTTTGCTTTCAGGTCTTCCCAGAGTTTTTCCAAGCCTTGTTTTCAGCTGGCAGAGCAGTCTTCATTTGCTTCTTGAGGTTTTTCTTTTGGACCCTGATCTTGTCCATCTCTTCTTGGCGTCTGGATTTCTTTGGAGGGTGTTTTTTCTTTGGGTAGTTTTGCTCCATAGGCGTCTCTACATGTGGCATACACAATGTCCCCATATGTGGCTAGTTTGTGTTCCAGGGTGCTTTTCCCTATCAGTGCATCGAGTCTTTGGACGTTTTTGCATCCAGTTTCTCCCAATCTTCAGTCTCGTTTGCTCGTGGCAGGTTGAGTTTCAGGGCGCCTGGCATCGAGGGCCTGTGCAAATTCCTCATCCGAACCAACAGCGTGGATGTCCTGGCACTGTGGTTTAAATCCTGGCCTTGGTCTTCCGACGTCTTATCTGCTGATGCAGTGCGCTGCTGCTCATTCAGATGAGTCTTCACACATCCCATCTTTGTTCTGTGGATCTTCATGCCACGGGTGGTAGCGAAAAACGCTTCCACAGACACATGGATATTCCATTTGGTCATGTTCGTAGTCCGTTTGGGATTTGCAGTCGTGATTGGTTGAGCACCGATGGATTCATCATTCTCTCCCCCTTTCGGTGAATCCTGGGAGCATCTTTTCCTTTTGTTTTAGTAGCCACATGTTGAAGGCAAAGTGGGGACAATGGTTTACCCATGCATCAGTAGAAAGAAAACTCGTGGAGAGCGTGGCAGCAGAGAGTCCTCAGAAGAGAGCCCCCTTCAAGCGAGTGTTTCGGCCCTTATCTCCTGACACTCTAGGGGGGTTGGGCCACACCCGGTTCATGACTCCGGATGTCCCTCTGCTGCCCTTTTTTTTTTTTTTTTTTTTTCCATCTTGGGATGAGCCATGCCAGATGTGCTCCAGTATCCAGGGAGTCCACAGGCTTCAGAACAGACCTGGTCTTACTTTGCGACTTGGCATTCCAAAAGCTCGACCATTTTGCTCCTTTCGTAGAGGTCTGGCGACGGAAAAAGAAGCCTGGATAAAATGCCAGACACTGACCAGAAATCAGGGATTTCCAGTGCACAGAGTAGACAGGTTGATAGCATAGAGGAGACAGTGTGATAGCATAGAGGAGACAGGTTGATAGCATAGAGGAGACAGGTTGATAGCATGGAGGAGACAGGTTGATAGTATAGAGGAGACAGGTTGATAGCACAGAGGAGACAGGTTGATAGCATGGAGGAGACAGGTTGATAGTATAGAGGAGACAGGTTGATAGCCTGTCATAGCCCTGGCAGTGTACATAGAGGAGACAGGTTGACAGCCTGTCATAGCCCTGGCAGTGTACATAGAGGAGACAGGTTGATGGTCTGTGCTAGCCCTGACAGTGTACATAGAGGAGACAGGTTGATAGCCCGTCATAGCCCTGGCAGTGTACATAGAGAAGACAGGTTGACAGCCTGGCAGTGTTCATAGAGGAGACAGGCTGATAGTCTGTCATAGCCCTGGCAGTGTACATAGAGGAGACCGGTTGACAGCCTGGCAGTGTACATAGAGGAGACAGATTGATAGTCTGTCCTGGCTGTGTACGTAGAGGATACAGGTTGACAGTCTTTGTCAGCCCCGACAGTAGTACATTGAGGAGACACGTTGATTGCCCTGGCAGTGTACATAGAGGAGACAGGTTGACAGCCTGTGCTAGCTTTGACAGTGTACATACAGGAGACAGGTTGACAGCCTGGCAGTGTACATAGAGGAGACAGGTTGATAGCCCTGACAGTTACATAAAGGAGACAGGTTGATAGCCTGTCATAGCCCTGACACTGTACATAGAGGGGACAGGTTGATAGCCTGTCATAGCCCTGACAGTGTACATAGAGGAGACAGGTTGACAGCCTGTCATAGCCCTGACAGTGTACATAAAGGAGACAGGTTGATAGCCTGTCATAGCCCTGACACTGTACATAGAGGAGACAGGTTGATAGCCTGTCATAGCCCTGACAGTGTACATAGAGGAGACAGGTTGACAGCCTGACAGTGTACATAGGGGAGACAGGTTGATAGCCTGTCCTGGCTGTGTACATAGAGGAGACAGGTTGACATCCTGGCAGTGTACATAGAGGCGACAGGCTGATAGCCTGCCATAGCCCTGGCAGTGTACATAGAGGAGACAGGTTGATAGCCTGTCCTGGCAGTGTACATAGAGGAGACAGGTTGATAGCCTGTGCTAGCTCTGGCAGTGTACATAGAGGAGACAGGTTGATAGCCTGTTGCCAGCTCTGGCAGTGTACATAGAGGAGACAGGTTGATAGCCTGTCCTGGCAGTGTACATAGAGGAGACAGGTTGATAGCCTGTCCTGACAGTGTACATAGAGAGGAGACAGTTGATAGCTTGTCCTGGCAGTGTACATTGAGGAGACAGGTTGATGGCCTGTCCTGGCAGTGTACATAGAGGAGACAGGTTGATGGCCTGTCCTGGCAGTGTACATAGAGGAGACAGGTTGATAGCCTGTCCTGGCAGTGTACATAGAGGAAACAGGTTGATAGCTTGTCCTGACAGTGTACATAGAGGAGACAGGTTGATAGCTTGTCCTGACAGTGTACATAGAGGAGACAGGTTGATAGCTTGTCCTGACAGTGTACATAGAGGAGACAGGTTGATAGCTTGTCCTGACAGTGTACATAGAGGAGACAGGTTAATAGCCTGTGCCAGCTCTGGCAGTGTACATAGAGGAGACAGGGTGTTAGCATGGCAGTGTACAGAGAGGAAACAGGTTGATAGCTTGTCCTGACAGTGTACATAGAGGAGACAGGTTGATAGCCTGTGCCAGCCCTGGCAGTGGCAAACATCAGTCACATAAAAACCACGCCTGACAGACTGTTTTCCGATCGGCGGCAAGCAGTGGAGAGTGGATCAATAGCATTGCAACAGCTGATCGATATCACTCCACAGGTCAACGGCTGATCGATATCACAACACAGGTCAACGGCCGATCCATATCACGCGACAGGTCAACGGCTGATCGATATCACTCCACAGGTCAACGGCTGATCGATATCACACTACAGGTCAACAGCTGATCGATATCATGACACAGGTCAACAGTTGATCGATATCACAGCACAGGTCAAGGGCTGATCGATATCACAGCACAGGTCTGATATGGACACTCCTTCGGCCTGTTCTATGCTGGCCTCTTTACAGAAAAAACAAAAACAAAAAAAAAAAAAAAACGAGCTGACCAACTAAAGACAACTTGGACTGACAAGGTGGAGACAACACGGACTGACAGGGTAAGGACAACACGGACTGACCAGGTAAGGACAACATGGACTGACCAACTAACGACAACAGGGACTGACCAGTTAAGGACAACATGGACTCACCAGGTAAGGACAACACGGACTGACAGGGTAAGGACAATACGGACTGACAGGGTAAGGACAACATGGACTGACCAGGTAAGGACA
>JADBJO010004490.1:10000-17500 GCA_016801955.1 Conus betulinus
ACACACACACACACACACACACACACACACACACACACACACACGCTTATTCATGCATTCATGCATACTGGAAATATGGATCCATCCAGAGGATGAGATGCTGCAGTGTTAGCGAACACGAACTTTTTTAATTCCCAGTGAAACAAAACTATCCAACTCCGAACAGGTGATCGTTTGGTCATCGGTGTCACAGTTGTGACTTATTTCAATGGACCAATGTCCTACACGAACACGTCGTACTGCTGCAGTTTTGGTTGCGTTTGATTGCACTTGTTTTCGGTCGAACGTTGTAAAATCCCATAACGAATCGAACCTGGCCTCGAGCCCATCCTATCATGTGTCGTAACCTCTGTAACTATGGAACGACACAGTAAAAGAAAGGGAGGGAGGGATGAGAGTCAGGGAGATGATGTTTGCGCTGGAACTGGAATCAATGAGGAATAAAATCTCACTCCACTAAGGGTTCGTTCGATAAACGTTTTTAGTATTTGACAATGAGCCGGCTTCTCCTGGCATTCAGTCATGAAAACGAGCTTCATCAGACAAAGAGGTTCTCTCTCTCGGTTGAGCCTCGTCTTGCATGCGGAATCGGATGATCCAGTCCCCCCCCCCCCCCCCCCCCTTCCCTTCCTAATAGAGATAAGATTCCTCTATTCTTATATTCCTTCCCACCTTCCCCACAACCCACCACCTCCTTCTCCCCATTTCGCTAACCTTCAAATCATGCTGGCATTCTCTACAGAGGCTAGTGTAGTTAGCAGTAGCGTCATATGGTCATAATCACGACTTTCACATTGAAAATAATTAGGATCACCAAGGAAAGGGCAAACATGTCAGCAAACGGAAACCAGTGATTCTTTCGTGATTTATGCTGGTTTTGACACCGTTAAGACAAGAGAGAACACATGAAGGTAGAGACAACAAGCCCGTAAAGCTAGAACGCTGGGAGCTGTGTTAACCGTAAATTATGGTAATATTCCTTAAGAAATCAGATAACGCGTCAAGAACTTCATGAAAGTTCGAGCAGTAAACACTGTGAATTCAAGTGTTCATTCCCGGCTTCTCATAATCTGCACCTGTGGAAAGCAGTCTTTTAAGGACCTCCAATACGTACAGTGATGCTGCTGATACCAGTGCGCATGCTTAAAGAATTCTCGCAATCAGATTGGTTGGGGTTGCGTAGGTTACCGTCTCCAGCTAGAGACGGCCGAATGGATTTGGGTTGGGTCACCAGGTTGAAGTAGTAGAGATTGTAGTGCGTAACTGGATCTCTGAGGTGAAGTAGTAGAGATCACAGCGCATAGCTGGATCTCCAAGTTGAAGTAGTACAGACCATAGTGCATAGCTGGATCTCTGAGATGAAGTAGTAGCGGTCATAATGCACAGTTGGATCTCTGAGATGAAGTAGTAGCAGTCGTGATGCATTGTTGGGTCTCCAGGTTGTAGTACTAGCAGTACTAGTAATCGTTTGTTTGCTTCTTTGTTTTTATCTGCATTGCAATGTTGTAATTGGTGCTCCAAATTTTAATCTCTCTTGCAAAATGACAAAATTACTAAAAATGTAATATTGACATACACCAGCAGCAGCAGCAGCAGCAGAAGAAGAAGAAGAAGAAGAAGAAGAAGAAGAAGAAAGAAAGAAGAAGAAGAAGAAGAACTTTTACAAGTCATGGCTGTTTTTTGTATGACAATAATTATTATTGTTTTCGGAGTAATTACGTTAGACAGAGGTGTTAGACCAAAAGGCCGGAAAATGAATAATGATGAAGCAACCACATTCATGACAATCACTTATTACAAGTGCGAACGTTAGGAATCTGTCATCATAACGAAAAGACTGTAACAAAAATACATGCAACTATTATTCCTACGCATTTTCGACATTAATCAAATACAGAAAGCAAGCACATGAGTCATAGTAAAATACTGTTTCATAGAGAAAACAGATATTATTTTCAGTCTCAAAACAAGCAGTTGTTAACGTGACTTTCGAATCAAGTCTCCCCCATAGGTCTCATCTCTGTGGGCGCCCTGACTACAGCGAACAAGAGGGTAGTGAGGAGGGGAGAGGAGGAGGTGGTGGTGGGGGTGAGGAACGGCTGTGAAATCAGCGGGGACATTCAGGTGGTGTGGCGGTGGCACTGATCCGTTTGAGGGCCGAGTTGATGTGGGCCCCGTGACCACATTGTGTGGGTGGGGATCTCATTCCTCTCAGAGCTGCAGGTCTCATTGTGCCAGACGTTCGGAGGCTGTTTCCGATGACAGCCTTTGCTCTTCCCGCGTTCTCCCCTCTCTCTCTCTCTCTCTCTCTCTCTCTCTCTCTCTCTCTCTGTCTCGCTCTTGTCTCTGTCTCTCTCTCTCTGTCTGTCTGTCTGTCTGTCTGTCTGTCTCTGTCTGTCTGTCTCTCTCTCTCTCTCTCTCTCTCTCTCTCTCTCTCTCTCTCTCTCTCTCTCTCTCTCTCTCATGTCGAAGTTACATGGTGGTATTTTGAGTAGGAAAAGTCATAGTAACTGCACAGTGTGTGTGTGTGTGTGTGTGTGTGTGTGTGTGTGTGTGTGTGTGTGTGTGTGTGTGTGTGCATGTGTGCATGCGTGCGTGCGTGTGTCTGTATGCTAACAGAATGTATATTATTGTAAAGTGGAAGGGGAAAGAGATGAATGTGCCTGTGTGTGCATGTATTTGCGCGCAAATGTGCGCTTGAGTCCGCACGTGGGTGCGCGCGCGCGTGCGCGCGCATGCGCGCGCGCGTGTGTGTTTGTGTGTGTGTGTGTGTGTGTGTGTGTGTGTGTGTGTGTGTGTGTGTGTGTGTGTGTGTGTGTGCTCGCACGCATGCGTGCGTATGTGTGTAATATGCGTGTGTGAAAGAGACGCGTAAATGCACATGATGAACGGGAGTGCTAAGGTTTATTTAAAAAGACACAAATACAAGATAAAAACGGCACACGTGATTATGCTTTCAAGGAAAAGAGGAGGGGGAGAAAGCGTATGTGTTGTGTCAGAAAGAGAAAGGGGGAGAGAGGGGGACAGAAAGGCATAGAGAATCCACTCTATCCTTCCCTTGCATTGTCCAAATATCGTTTTGTTTTTTTAGCCTTCCCATCTTTCGTGTCCGCTCCCTCCCCACCTGCCCCCTCCCTATCACCACCCCCTCCACCCCCATCACATCCCCTCCACTTCCCTTACACTGACTAGAACATTAGCACCACGGAACTAAGACCATTGGAATCGAGGTTCGTAGTCGGAGTGTGAGGCAAACCCCTGACAGCGAGTGACTGGGCGTGGGCAGGGAAGGGTGCAGGAGAGAACGGAGGAGGTTGGATTTCGATTTTTCCACAACTTCTTCCCACAAATTTCTGCACTCAACGAAGTCGGAGTGAACTGACTATACTCTTGAGTATCGTGTGAGTATCCCAACGGGGTAAAACGAGTTCACACGCAACCAGATACTGGAACGCTGAAGAAGAAGAAGAAGAAGAAGAAGAAGATGCCAAAGCAATCATCACGCCACGCTACAGGTTCGGATCCAAGAAACAATAAATAAACGTCGCAACAAGCATCGCGAAAGATCAAATTTACAGTTAACTGGTTGATCGCACTGCCTGATAAATATAATACGGTTCATAAAAAAATGAGAGAGAGAGAGAGAGAGAGAGAGAGAGAGAGAGAGAGAGAGAGAGAGAGAGAGAGAGAGAGAGAGAGAGAAAGAGAAATGGGGAGTTGGGGGAGCATGGAATGGGGGGATGGGAAGAGGTGTTGATGCAAATGTTGTAGAATTCAGTCTTTGCTTCAGTTCCTGTCCGCTTTTAAGCAGACCGTAATCATGATTTTCGATGTAAAGCGGAAAAATAGTGTCTGCACGGGCTAGACAAAAAAAGGAAACCTTTCAAAACCAGCTTTATAGTTTTTTTTAATCAACATTTGATGGTATACTTAAAGGAGAAGCATCTTTCATTTGTTGATATTCAGCATTTTCTCTTAGACGATTATTCTACAAATCTCTCATATAGTTCCGATCATTTATATGCATGGATTGTTTAACTAAATGCATCAGTAATAACTATATTGTATTACTGAATGCAAATGTTCGCTGATTCTTGCAGACACCGCTAACTCGGTTCTATTTCTTCAACCTTCTTTGCCGTTATTAGCTCACATTCTATTCCCAAGCCTACATAAACGCAGCATAATCGTTCTACATAAATATTGGCACACCATATATATGTGTATATATGTTCATATCTTTGTGTTAATGTATATATGTCTTTCTTATCATATCTCTTGCACACACACAGAGAGAGAGAGAGAGAGAGAGAGAGAGAGAGAGAGAGAGAGAGACAGAGAGAGAGAGAGAGAGAGAGAGAGAGAGAGATACTGTACTAAACTGTGCATGTTCTGCGTTGATGTTCAAATCCTGTACAAAGGAACAAAAGAATCATATTGACTCTCTCTCTCTCTCTCTCTCTCTCTCTCTCTCTCTCTCTCTCTCTCTCTCTCTCTCTCTCTCTCTCTCTCTCTCACTGGATGGCCATCTATCTATGGCGCCCGTCTGTCTTGAGTGACAACGGTGTTGTGCCGTGGATCAGTCAGTTGACCTGCAGCGCCTGCTGTGGATGAAGACCCCAGTCCTCGGGTGGCTCTGTCCTACTCTCTCTGGATGACCTTACAAGGCAACAAAAATCTAGAAAGGACCTCCAAGAACAGAAATAAACTGCTGCCAAAAAGTAAAAAAGAAAAAAAAAAAAAAAGTGGCATGGGTGATACTTTTAATCCTCGAGTCCTTTCAGATTCTACCATAATTAAATTACACCTCTCATATTCAAATGAGGTACCCATCGTCAACACAGCGCAGGCCTCCAAGGGTGGAACAGGACTGCTCTAAAGGTGAAGACAGTGCTTCTCTCTGGTCCTCTCAGCACCTTCGGGTGTTTCTTTTTCTTTCTACACATCTCATATTCAAATGAGGTTAATAAGAAAATCTCTCTTCCCCCATCCCCACCCCCCATCAATGCAATATACCTACTTACCAGAAAAGGCCAAATTCAGCTCAAACCTGATGTTCTATGGTCGATGAAGCTGAACTCTTGCAGTGGTTTGAAAGCCGTGGTTGCTCGTCTAGACTTTGATTTAGACAATCGACTTTTTTGTTCTTGTGCGTTTCGCTCACTGCATCAAGAGTGTTCCCCTCACTTGCTGGAGTCAAACTCTGTCACCGTGTCTTGGCTTCCTGTTGCTGATGTGGACAGTAGCCAAATGAGGTCTTGAACAACGACTCTTGAACAGCGGATTCCGCGGACGTGAGTTCGTTGTCACGTGACATGAGCCTCGTCCGGTAACCAACAACATTCTAGGAGAGACGAGAACAGTAACTCCAAAGAAGGCATCACGAAAATAATATTAAATCTTATCACACAACAAAACACCCCCCCCCCCCCCCCCCCCCCCCCCCCCCCCCCCCCCCCCCCCTTCTTATTTTCTATTGATACACCTTCTTGTTCTTCGTGTTTTTGTTCTTGCTTTTGTTCTTGTTGTTGTTCTAATTCTAATTCTCATTCTTCTTCTTCTTCTTCTTCTTCTTCTTCTTTCTTCTTCTTCTTCTTTTTTTTGGAACCTACAGATACTCGTGCATACAAAGTGTTTGGATTTCATTTGATTTTGCTATGTTGCTGGGGCAGTTGTATTTACCGCTCTCGCACTCTCCCTTCTCCACCCCCAACCCCACACACTCTAGTCATCATCATCACCATCTGCACCCTCTCTCACACAAAGACGTTCCTTCTCCTCTTTCCCTCTATCATGTGTGGGCATGTTCTTACAAATGAAAGGGCATTTTACTTATCATGTATTTGGAGGCAGCTGCGTATATATATATATATATATATATATATATATATATATATATATATATATATATATATATAAAGAATAGTACTAAAACGCCTAATAAAATTTTTAAAGTGCTCAACCCCTTGGGGAGCAACATCTGTTAAAATAGTATGGTAAAAGGAAGTCAGCGCTCGAAACAGATCTGTTGATGATTTTAAAACTTCCTTTTACCATACTATTTTAACAAAATATATATATATATATATATATATATATATATATATATATATATATATATATATATATATATATATATATATGCATCCAAATAAGTACATAGCAAGGGGGAAAACCGATTTTTTCTCCGTTTTAAAATATAAAATCCCCGGAAAAAAAAAATGATGAAGAGTTGTAAAACTTGGTGGAAACTTTCTGCACCGAAAAGGCGGTGCACTGTTTTATGTTCGGCTATGCACACAGGATTTAATTTGAAGCGTTGCTTGCTCTCTTTGCCTACTTTACGTACTCATCTGAACTCATCCAAGTTTTATTCAATCAGTCTTCTTTAGAAAATCAATAAGAATTCTAAGCGCTACTACTCTGTCTCTGTCTCTCTGTCAGTTCTCTCTCTCTCTCTCTCTCTCTCTCTCTCTCTCTCTCTCTCTCTCTCTCTCTCTCTCTCTCTCTCTCTCTCTCTCTCTCTCTCTCTCTCTTTCACACAGAGTTCGTAAGACAAATAAAAAAAAAAAAGTGTGCATACAATGATCATAGCGGGTCAGAGTTTTTGCCTAAGGACCTGACGTTCGTGAGTTCGAACCACACATGGCTCCGGATTTTTCTCGGCAAGACAACAACTTTTTGTCCACCCAGCAGCACATGGATGCCTGCATTCAGTTCAGGAAAGAGAAAAGGCGACTGAAGGAGAAGGGTGGGCTCTACCTTTCATATAGCTGTGCCCTGGAAACGGTAAACCCCTCACAGTTTACAGGCTCAAAGGTCCAGAGGCTATGGGAACTGTCATCATTTTTCACTGTTCTCTGTGACTGATTCTGGTTCAGAGCCTTCTTGTATGCCTGTGCTTGTCGACATGACGTTTCTTCTGAATCTTCACATCTTTTCGAAAACGGTCAAGGTCTTCAGGATTAACCAAAAAAAAAAAAAAAAAAAAAAATTCGTTCTCTCTCTCTCTCTCTCTCTCTCTCTCTCTCTCTCTCTCTCTCTCTCTCTCTCTCTCTCTCTCTCTCTCTCTCATGTCCGATTCGAGGGCTCCAGTATAAAGCTGTGTAAGCATATTTCATTTTCCACTTAGGCCTGAAACATCACAGTGTTGATGGAAAAATATATTAAGACTCTCTTTGTCCATCATATATCCCGCCCCCCCCCCCCCTCCCCTCCCCCCCCACTCCCTCCGGTCCCCTTTCACTTTTCTTCTCGCTTTTCATCCCTATCTCAGCCACCAACTGTGTTGTATTGTCCCCTCGCCGTCTTTCCCCTCACCCCTTGTGTCCCCACCAACTGTGTTGTACTGTCCCCTCGCCCGTCTTTCCCCTCACCCCTAATGTCCCCACCAATGTGTTATATTGTCCCCTCGCCGTCTTTCCCCTCACCCCTAATGTCCCCACCAGCTGTATTGTATTGTCCCTCTCGCCGTCTTTCCCCTCACCCCTAATGTCCCCA
>JADBJO010004490.1:32500-50000 GCA_016801955.1 Conus betulinus
GCAGTGAGTGATTTGAATATTGCTTTCCCTAATGCAGTGGGTGATTGGTGTATTGCTTCCCTATTGCAGTTGATGATTGGAATATTGCTCCCTTGTTGCAGTGGGTGATTGGAATATTGCTCCCCTAGTGCAGTGTGTGATTGTAATATTGTCTACCTATTGCAGTGGGCGCGATTTTAAATATTACTTCCCTATTGCAGTGTGTGACAGGAACATTGCTCTCCTATTGCAGTGGGTGATTGGTATATTGCTCCCCTATTGCAGTGGGCGATTTGAATATTGCTTCCATATTGCAGTGGTTGATTTGAATATTGCTTCCCTATTGCAGTGGGTGATCGGAATATTGCTCCCCTATTGCAGTTGGTGATTGAAATATTGCCTGCCTATTGCAGTGGGCGATTTGAATATTGCTCCCCTATTGCAGTGGGCGATTTGAATATTGCTCCCCTATTGCAGTTGGTGATTGGAATATTGCCTGCCTATTGCAGGTGGGTGATTTGAATATTGCTTCCCTATTGCGGTGGGTGATTGGAATATTGCTCCTCAGCTACCCCAACCTTACAATTGTTTCTAAGGCAGTGCATTTCTGTCTAAAGATGGGCTAGTCATCATCATCCTCCACCTCGATCCCATCCCGCCCCGCCTTGTATCCCCCCCCCCTACACACACACACACACACACACACACACACACACACACACACACACACACACACACACACACACACACACACACACAATTTGGCCCGTTGGTCTTTCTTTCTTCCTCATCAACCAGGTAAAGTAACCCTGGTTGGACAGAGAGAGAGAGAAAGACAGAGGGAGAGACAGACAGACAGACAGACAGAGAAAGGAGAAAGTGGAGAGAGAGAGGGAGAGAGAGAGAGAGAGGGAGGGGAGGCAGAGAGAAGAGAGGAGAGGAGAGAGAGAAAAAAAGGAGAGGGGGGGGGGGGGGGGGGGAGAAAGAGAGGGGGAGGGTAGAAGAGCGAGAAGGGAACAGAGAGAAAGATAGGGAAGGAGAGGGGAAAAGAGAGTAAAAGAGGGGGAAGGGAGAGACCAACAGACACAGACAGTCAGAGAGATAGTTCCCATGTATACTCATGCTCGGAATCACCACCAGGTGTGAACACTAAGCCTAATCAGCAGTCACCAGGGGCTGGCCAGGTCAAGCTAGAGGCAGCAGCCACAGACCTTCCTCCTCAGTGCGAACAATCGCTTTATCGGGCACTTTTCCCCCGATTCATATATTTTCCACCCTACCCCTCCAGCCCCTCCCATCCCTGGGAAAGTTTGTCCTCGGTACGACGTCGTGATTCTAAATGAAGTCAGCTAACGCCCATTTCCATGGCCAATTGTTCTTGCCAAGGCGGTTAACTTCGTACTGGAAATTAGTAGCGTGCAGTTGACCTCTTGAACGCAATATGATTTGTTGTATGGGAAACGGCAGGCTTCAAAAGTTTACAAGAGTTATTTCCTGGACGATGACAGTAATTCTCTATATGCCAGCAATTACGTCGAGAGGGTATATTTTTTGTGGTTTTTTTGTTTTTTAGACTTGATATTGTGCAATAGCATGTATCACAATGACAACAGACCAAATGACTCGCGCACATGTACATTGGTTTATATTGTACAATACACAAGAATGGCGTGAGGCTGATTGTAGGAAATAACAATCATGATTGCCGTTATCTCCATGCCTGGAGGTCGTGCATTCAATTCTTAATAGAGCCATTTATTTTGCAGGATTTCTCTGCTCTGAAAGGCTCCTGCCCAGATTTGAGTTTGCAGTCTGCTAGCTTAGGAAGACTGGGACCACACAGTCAACTTTCATCCACTCAATGGATGCGCTCTCTGAGTGTTGCTCAAATTTCATCATTAAAACTGCTAGGTACATGTATCTCTGGCGCCTGGTTGATGCAGGGTGTATTATGAAAGTAAATTACAGTACAGCCATGTCATGTAGTCTTAGACCAGAATGGAAGTCCATAGCATTGTCTTTTTCATCCTCATCCTCATCGATCATCATAGTAAAATGTCTCAAATTCCGTAGCCCTTCCTGCCGTGCTATTGTCGTGACCTGTGCTTTGATAACCTTTCCATGTCTGTGCCCTTGGTTCGGATCTGTCAAGGTCACTGGTATTGGCAAAGACAAGGAGACCTTCGCTGGTGGGACTCTCTCGAGGGAGAGCTCTCTCACCAGGTTCCACGGTGAAGCAATCATTAACGTCAGTACGGCCTTTGGTAGATGGTGTCCTGCGTATGTTGGATCACAGCAGGTACTACTGAACACCACCAGAGTAACTCTAAAGCAGTCGAGAGTCTCCTCTGGTGGTTTGCTTTATAGCAACTTGATATGAACTGCTCCGTACGTATTGCTGTTGGCAGTACTGTGGAGGAATAAGCCAGTGTGTGGCTATGGACGAGGGGCTGAAATGTGTGGCATGGGTGCATTGCCGCTGAAGTGGCACAGAAGGTAAGACAGCGGAAAAAATATTAACAGAGATATAGGAGGACGTGTCGATTTGCTTATAATGATCCATATCTGGTCATGTATTACAAGACATTGGGGCCACAAAGCCCACAGAAGTTCACTTCAGCATGCTTATGCATGGGGTTAGGGCAAAAGAAGGACTCTAATACAGTATATCTGGTACAAAAACGCTTAACATAACACTCCTCAAAATTCAAAATTCTTTGGTTGACAAATGACCTATCAAAACTAACAGAAGTGAATGCATCCAATACCTTTACGGAAGTAAAAACGTTGTTACAAATGTGGTTGCAACGGGTGTGCACTTCGCTGAGTAAGGTCGCAGTATTCATAGCTTTAATCTCATTAAAACATGTGTATTTAAGTTGTTTTTTTCACAAACCATGCTGACAATAATATAAAACAACTGCAAAGCATGTGTTTTAGATTTGTATGGCACGACAAAACTGAGGGAAGGTATGCGGTTCATGATATTGAAATTGTGCTATAGGACTACCGGACAGTCATGCTTTCTTGCATGCAGTAAATTGTTCTGGATTAGAAAATTGACGAAAGAATTCAAAATACAAGTATTTTTTTTATTAATTCTTTGCTGGAGAGTTCTCCTGTCACATTTACTGTGCCACCTCTGTGGCACTGTACCCACGCCACGTATTCAGATCCCTTCTCCACAGCCACTGCCCCGGCTGGTCCTGCCAGAGCCTCTGCACTGGCAACCCACAAGGAGCAGTCAGTGTCAAGTTGTCTTGAGGCAACCCTCTAGACGGGGCACTGCACTGCTGCTGAGTCAGTTTGGTGGTACCTTCACCCATCCAACATACACAGGACATCACCCACTAACTCCAGCTGAGGACAACAATTGCCTAGTCGCGAAGCCAGTGTGAGCCAGCACTTCCGCAGATACATTTCGGAGGCTGTTTGTTAAAATCTTAAATAAATGGGGGAAACTGTCAGTTGTTGAGTCGCTGCATTCAGAAACACACAGATACAAGCGCGAAAACAACACACATACATACAAGCCAATACATACATACCGGATTTATGGCTCCGTTCAAGTCACTGTTGAAGTGTTAGCGAACACAAGTCTTTTCGTAATTCCCATTTTACAAAAAAAAAATTCAATGGCGAAGAATTGAACGTTTGGACATTTTAGTAAACATTCTGATCTATTTCAGTTGACCAATGGTCGTACGAACTCGCCACGCGGCCGCTTTTTCGGCGAACGTTGTAAACTCCAATTACATATAAAACGCGGTTTCAAGCCCATCGGATTTATGTATTGTTTCCTTAGAAACTATGGAACGACACAGAAAAAAAACGAGGGTGAGGGAGTGAGACTAGAACAGGAACTGGAAATAAATGAGGAATGAGGATTGTGCTCCGCTAAGACTTCTTCCTATAGACGTTTTCTATGTTTGACAATGAACCCGCATCTCCTGGTATACAGTCGTGGAAACAGGCTTCCCTAGACAGAAAGGTTCTCTCTCTAGGTCAAGCCTTGTTGCATACGGGATCGGATGATCCTGCTGCAACAACCCCCCCCCCTCCCCCCCCCCCTTCCCCCCCCCCCCCCCCCCCCCACCACAACACACACACCACACCACACACACACACACACAATACGACTCCCCCCCCCCCCCCCCCCCCCCCCCCCCCCCCCCCCCCCCCCCCCCCCCCCCCCCCCCCCCCCCCCCCACCACACACACACCACACACACACACAAACACCACAATACGACTCCCTCGCTCTCTCCTCCCTAGGCACGTTAGATTCCTCCGTGATGATATTACCCCCTCTCCCCCACTATCCTTCACCTCCGTCCTTCCCTCTTCTTTTCCACGCGCAACTCAAGCTGAGGATCTCTGTGAATGCCGTATAATATGCGTCCAAAGGTCATCATTACTATTTCACGTCAAAAATAGTGATCCTTATCGAAACAGTGAAAATGTCAGTAAACGATAAATAGAACACGGAAACTGTCATATTGTACCGTGAAAACAATGATTCACGATGCTTTTGAAACTATTAGGGCATAAAACAATGCGTCAAAGTACAGACAGCAACTCCATGACCCTCGAAAGCCGTTAAGAGTGAAAATGTAAACCATTTTTGCTATTCATGTCATCAGATAACATGTCAAAATACAGACAACAACTTCATGACATTAAAAAAAAACTGGGAGTAGAGAAAGCTTCAGATTATTGTGGTTATTTGTTAAGACGTCAGATAATGTGTCAAGGTACGGTCATACCTGACTGGGTCACTGAGTTGTAATAACAGCGGTCATGATACGTGAGTGGGTCACTGAGTTGTAATAGTAGCGGTCATGATACGTGGCTGGGTCACTGAGTTGTAATAGTAGCGGTCATGATACGTGGCTGGGTCACTGAGTTGTAATAGTAGCGGCCATGATACGTGACTGGGTCACTGAGCTGTAATAGTAGCGGTCATGATGCGTGACTGGGTCACTGAGTTGTAATAGTAGCGGTCATGATACGTGACTGGGTCACTGAGTTGTAATAGTAGCGGCCATGATACGTGACTGGGTCACTGAGTTGTAAATAGTAGCGGTCATGATACGTGGCTGGGTCACTGAGTTGTAATAGTAGCGGTCATGATACGTGGCTGGGTCACTGAGTTGTAATAACAGCGGTCATGATACGTGGCTGGGTCACTGAGTTGTAATAACAGCGGTCATGATACGTGGCTGGGTCACTGAGTTGTAATAACAGCGGTCATGATACGTGGCTGGGTCACTGAGCTGTAATAGTAGCGGTCATGATACGTGGCTGGGTCACTGAGTTATCGTAGTAGTTGTCGTAGAACATGGCTGAGTCACCGAGTTGTAATAGCAGCGGTCGTAGAACGTGGCTGGGTCACCCAGTAGTTGTAGCTGCAGTCGTAGTATGAGGCTGGATCACCCAGTTGTTGCAGTAGCAGTAATGGTACGTAGCTGGCACCCAGTAGTAGAAGTAGTGGTCGCAGTACCTGACTGAGTCACTTAATTGTAGTAGTAGCGGTTGAGATGGTTGGGATTTTGTTTGATTGTTTCTGCTCAGCAATGCAATGGTCTAACTCGTGCTCTAAATTGCAGTTTCCAGGAAAACAACAGAATGATCAAAACGTTAGTGTTTGTGGTGGAAGACAAAGAGAAGAGAAGAAGATTTTTTTTCTTTTGTCAGTCATGATTATTCGTTTTCATGAGACTAAATCACTGTTTCCATAGAGACCATGTCTGCCTGCACTAATAAGCCAAAAAAAAAAAAAACGGAAAACGAATAATTAAGAAGCATTTACGTGAGTTACATTTCACTACACTTGAGCATACCAGAAACCAGACATTATGGTAAACAAAAAACTTCTGTTCACGCCTTTTTGACACCGCAAAGACACCATCCAGATGCAGGCCTGACCACTTGGTGCGGTTCGGAATTCCAACCCTGTCAGACCTGTAGGTCTCATTGTGCCAGACGTTCGGAGGCAGTTTCCGCTGACAGCCTTGCTCTTCTCGTTTTCTATTTTCTTCTTTAATCTCTCTCTCTCTCTCTCTCTCTCTCTCTCTCTCTCTCTCTCTCTCTCTCTCGGTACATTTACACACATGTGTGTGTATATATATATAGTGAGTTTCCTCCCTGTTGGAGAGTGTCTCTTCCTTGGAGACTATAAGCGACATAACAATTTAAAACAGGTTTAAAACGAAGGATTAAAAACCTACACATCTGTTTCAAGCTAAAAGCTCTCCTCAGGGTACAAACTGGGCGCACACCGGTGTTATATAGTGTGTTGTGTGGGCGCGTGAGCACTGTACGTGTGGCACGTGGCCTGTAGTTTTTTTTATCTTTTGGGGCGCGTTCAGGGGGGACGTGCCAGGGGATGGTGCATTGATAAAGATTTCCATTTATGCCTGCAATTGTTTATCATTTCTACTTTAGAGTTCAGAGATGCTAGATGGGGTTTACATAATATCAGCCACTTTTCTGTAGTGCATATAGATTGCATTTTTTAGAAATGTTGTTGTATGGTGTTGCTCTTTTTTATAATTTTCCATGATATGTTTTAATCTATTTTCTTATCTTTAAGCTTCCAAACTTTAGCTTGATAATGTCCCTCAACATTTCTCTCAGTGACAACAGACATGACTCACATGTATGTGCACTGGAATACACAAGGACGGCGTGAGACTGATTCCCGGAAAGAAGCATCACAATCAGCGTTATCCTGGTCATCGATCCCAGATGCTAACCACAGGAAGCCCTCCAAAGAATGTGAGGATCAAATAGTCAGTGGACACTCCATCTGCCACTTTTGACGTTGCTGGAGTCGGAATAACTCAAGTCAGTTCATGTAGTCTTCTGTGGACTACATAGCGATGAAACTGAAAACCCTGAGACAGTTTAATTATACTGGACAGGGACTGTCCATCAACCACCTGCAACTCGAGTCTATCCCAGTGGCTCTGCAGAAAATGCTGTGCGAAGTGTGTGTGTGTGTGTGTGTGTGTGTGTGTGTGTGTGTGTGTGTGTGTGTGTGTGTGTGTGTTCACGCACGTGCGTGCGTGCGTGCATGCGTGCGTGCGTGCGTGCGTGCGTGTGCATGCGTGTGTCTGTCTGTCTGTCTGTCTGCCTGTCTGTCTGTATGTGTCTGTGTGTCTGTGTGTTCACATACAGTTCCCTGCCGGCAGTTCTGACACCAGTTGTGTGTCCACTGTCAGTTTTGCACCAAGCTCAGAGCTGAAACCTGTGCATAAGTTTATACTTCCCAGACCCTAAATGCAAGGAATGACTTACCATTTCACACGGTCTTCCTCACTGACTGCTGAGCCCTTCTCCAGAGTCTTCAGTCCAGCAGGCGAACCAAATTCTTCAGGAGCTTCGAACACTGAACCACAAAAAACAAAGCTGGTGTTGCAGTGGTCCCCTCCCACTGTGGTGTTCCGGGCAATGAGGAAGCTGACCAAGTCTCCAAGCTAGGCAGCCAGCAGGAACGAGCACCTGCCAAATTTTCATAAGAAAAAATCGAGCCTCTCCTTGAAAGTCACTTCAGAAACACGTAGAGAAAGTGTCGTCAGACAGAGGAAGATGGCATCGTAATCTTGGTGATCCTCGGGCTGCGGGTTCGAATCTCCGCCGGGCCATTTCGGTACGAAGGATTTTTCCCTCGGAGTGAACATTGGGTCTGACTCCTTTTCCCATACAGTCCTTCGAATGAGACTATAAACCGAGGTTCCATGTGTGAACGCACGCATAACATCTTGCACACATATAAATTCCAGCACCAACTTTCGGAAGAGAAGGTCAGTTTGGCTGTTGGTATGGGTGACACGTTACACATAGCATGTACCCTGCGTGAGAAATGGAAGGAAATGAAGGAAGCAAGGAAACTGAGTGATGGTCTGGATGACACGGGAAACGACTGAATGAAGCGCCAGATGGCAGCTCTTAAGTCGACACTACCCAGGTAGGCAGCCCGTTGTGTAAACGAGTGTGGATTGTAAAGCGCTTAGAGCTTGGTGTCTAGCCGAGGATAGGCGCTGTATAAGTATCCATAAAAATAATAATAATCTGGAAAGGGCGTAACAGGTCGCCATGTTCAGTCTGAGAACAGGACATAGTCAGTTCCTCTCTCATCTCTTCAGGCTGAGGACCTCTCACACGGATGAGGGCCTATGTGGCACCTGTCCACAGATACCAGCCATATTCTCCAGTCTTGTCCCTTCTTGGACACCATATTACAAAGAAACGTGTCCCAGTGCAGTGGACTCGATGGAGATCTATGGGCACTGCCGACGTCGCCGAGGCAGACGGCGCACTTCGCCCACAACGCCGCACTACCCCATGTAACGTGGCCGATAAGGCTCAAGAAGAAGAAGAAGAAAGAAGAAAGAAGAAAATTACACGCAGCTTAATGTGGTCATGAAGTTAATAGCTTTTTTTTTTTACTTTGACTTTTGCGATTGTTATGAATATGGCATTCCCATTTACTTCAAGCACACATTCAGTAATTTTATGTGAAGAGTGATCACTACTGTTTTCGTGGATCAAAATACATGCGCCGGCCGAACGAAACAGTAACCACAACATCTTAAAATTATTAGCTATCACCCATCATGCTATAACCCATTTATCAACTTTTCACTCCGTGCTCATCTTAAGACAGTGGAGCAGGGTAAAGCATTCTGACCCCTCCGCTCACCTCTATCTGCTGGTCGGTTGATCGGTCTGTAGGTCTGCAGGACAACTGGGGAACTAGTGGATGGACTGCCATCCAGTGTAACAGGATCGTTTAGAATTGTCAGTAGGTGAACACAAAACCAAACAAACTGCCGGAGAAAGCTCCGACCGTGAGCAAGTAATGAAAAGAATACGAGAAGGGGACACAATCTTTATTTGTGGGTATGGCGTTAGTATGTAGCCAGGGTTTGTCTCCCCCTATCCGCCCCCCCCCCCCCCACCCCCCCCCCCCCCACCACCACCACCTTTTTTCCCTCCATCTCTGTCATTTCACATGAGATGATGATGATAATGACATTATGTAGTCACCCAGTGCTGTGAGTCTCTTCGTATCACTTGTTGATAGGTTCATACACCGCAGAGAGAGATTGAATCAGACTGTGACTGTACTATCAGGAGTCCGCACGCTGCTTTATTGATGCCGTGTCATTTGTATGAGGTGCAGCACCCCTGGTGACTATGGCCCATGATGTCGGAAAAGAACCAGCGCATAGCAATCTTTGTATGGGCAATCCTTTACTGCACCAACTTGACAGTAATTTTGTAACAGTGGAAAATGAAACACTGATCAATACAGCGTCCATTGGCAAAACAAATCAAACCAAATAGATAACAAGCACGCAGGTTCTAGAGAAAATATGACAGTAATTTTATAACAGGCGAAAAGGAAACATTGATCAATACAGCATCAATTGGCAAAAAAAAACGAAATCAAACAAATAGATAATAAGCCCACAGTTTCTGGAGAAAATATGCTGTCATCTCCACAGCTCTGTTTGTTTCTTTGTTTGCTTTTTTAAGAGGGTTCGGGCAGAACAACTAAATTTTCCATAATCCACCCCTGGATTGACACACACACACACACACACACACACACACACACACACACACACACACACACACGACTAGCTGGAATCGACCCATTCGTCGAGCTTTAACTTACACCTTTTTTTTTCTCTCTCTCTCTATCATTTCTCCTTTCTTCCCTCTCCCTCTTCCCCCTCACCCACGCGTACACCTCTCCTCCCCATCTCCTGTCTTCATCCCATTGACAAGGCTCTGAGGGTTGGAGTGTCGTTACTCAGACACAACTCTTTGGTAACCAGTGATAACGGTATACTGTCACGTTTTAACTTCCAGTCTGTGACATTTGCAGCCCAGTACATAGTGGTCTCAGCCACCCGAATGGGCGATCTGTCCCTAGCTTTAGCATCGTCATCTGCTGTCCATCCGTTTCCACGTGGGGGGTTAGGCTAGGGAAGCATATCTATCAGATAGGAACTGATGTGAGTCGCGGATGAGGTGTGATCGAGTGCTTTTGTCTGTTACCTTGACGGTGTACGCCGATGCTAAAGCAGTTGATTTGGGCTTTAATGCGTTTGCTGACTGTGAGGCGGACTAACATATGGATCATGTGTACTCTCTACCTCTCTTTTAATGCTTGTCTGTCTCTGTCTCTATTCATCTGTTTCCCTGTTTTTGTTCTCTCTGTCTCTCTGTCTGTGTGTCTGTGTATCTGTCTGTCTCTCTGTCTTTCTGTCCTCTCTGACTCTGTCTGTCTTCCCCTCCACGCTTAATAATATGGTCTGGGATTAAGGAGTTTCTTTACACACACACACACACACACACACACACACACACACACACACACACACACACACACACACACACACACACACACACACACACACACACACACACACACACACACACACACACACACACACACACACACACACACACACACACACACACGCACACACTTCCTTCAGCCAAGGTTGTGTGTGTCATAGCGTTCATTCACTCTGTCTCTCTCTGTCTCTGTCTCTCTGTCTCTCTGTCTCTCTGTCTCTGTCTCTCTCTCTCTCTCTCTGCGTGTGTATGTGTGTGCATGTGCGTGTGTGTGTGTGTGTGTGTGTGTGTGTGTGTGTGTGTGTGTGTGAAGTCGATCTGATAATTAGAGGTTTATTTCACCCTTTTTTCTCTCTGGGATAGGGCATCCCTCCCTGTCTCACAACGACCTCACCCTCCCTCTCCCCCACTAATAACTCTTTGAGATAAGGCGTCGTCTGTTAATTATGACACAGCACTGGGTATCCAATGGTAACAGCTTATTGTCACGTCTCGAGTGGCCCATCCGTGAATTTTCAGCCTATGAACTAATGGTACCAGACACCCCAATGGGCGACTTGCCACCGCGTTTAGTATCGTACTGTACTCCCAGGTCTGTTTGTTGACACAGGGTGATCAGGGAGCTTTTGGAACGTGTCAAGCAGATGGGCAGAGGTGTGACTGACGGCTGATGTGTATTGACTCGTGGAAGTGTTTGGGAGAATGCAATTACTCTCTGTGAAGCTGATTATTGGTTAAAGAAAAGAATGTGCATAACATGTGTTGCCTGCCTTACTGTGTGTTCTCTCTCTCTCTCTCTCTCTCTCTCTCTCTGTCTTTCTCTCTCTCTGTCTGTCTCTCTCTGTCTCTCTCTCTCTCTCTCTCTCTCTCTCTCTCTCTCTCTCTCTCTCTCTCTCTCTCTCTCTCTTTACTATGATCTAGACATTAAAGTTTCCATTTACTACTCATTTCTTTTCCTTCTGGAAAGTATGACTTTTATCTTGCCATGCCTCACTCCGCCCTCTCTCTCTCTCTCTCTCACACACACACACACACACACACACACACACACACACACACACACACACACACACACACACACACACACACACACACACACACACACACACATACTCACGCACACGCACGCACGCACGCATGCACGCACGCACGCGCGCGCGCGCGCACTCTCACACACACACACACACACACTCTCTCTCTCTCTCTCTCTCTCTCTCTCTCTCACATACTCCAAATCTTCCATCCTTCCTACAGACAAGGCTGTAAAGGAGCGTGTTTATCCATAGATCAAGGCGGTCATGTTTATAACAGCTTACTGTCACGATTCAGGTCACTGCCTGCGAAATTTCCAGCTGGGAAAAAGCTAGTGGCATCGACCACCTGAACGGACGGGTTAGCCACCGCTTTTAGCTTTGTACCATGCAGCAGCCAGGCCCATCCAACTGTGCAGGAGCTTTGTACCATGCAGCCAGGCCCATCCAACTGTGCAGGAGCTTTGTACCATGCAGCCAGGCCCATCAACTGTGCAGGAGCTTTGTACCATGCAGCAGCCAGGCCCATCCAACTGTGCAGGAGCTTTGTACCATGCAGCCAGGCCCATCCAACTGGCAGGAGCTTTGTACCATGCAGCCAGGTCCATCCAACTGTGCAGGAGGTTAGGCCGCCTGGGACATAATGTCAACCGACTGAGAACTTATGTGGGTCAGAGGAGACATTTGACTGAGTACTGCTGACTGTTGGCAGCGTCACACAGCTTCTGAAGAATGCTGGTAATGTGATTGCTGTCTTCAGGCCTATCAAAGTGGTGGTGAAGGGGTTGGCACCATCACACAGCTTGTAAAGAACGCTGGTAATGTGATTGCTGTCTTCAGATCTACCAAAGTGGTGATGAAGGGGAGGGGGGGGAGGGGGGTCGAGCAAGGAGTCTTCCTCCCTCTCTAGATTAATATATAAAACAAGATGCAAAGTATATAAACGTACTCCCAGTAAGTAGTAGTACAACAAAAAGAAAAATATATATATACATATAAATCAATCACTATAGCACTTTCTCCCCTTTTGGTGGTAGACATTTTGTATGTAAGAGAAAAGAAAAAAAAAAGCTGCTCTCCCCGGCGGGGAAATGATCTAGGGTCAGCTGCGTGACAGGCGGGGACACTGTCCACTGTACTACCGACGATTTACAAACATTGGTTACACTTAAGTTTATAAAACCGTTCTTGCTTAAAATTGTAGATCACAAAATCATCATTTATAGCCGTTAGTAATGGCTATTCTGGTAAACGAAAAACATCGCGCATCACCCGTGACCCATAATGAAACATATCTACAAATTTTCAGAAAGATCGGTCCGGCAGTATGTCTGTCTGGAGCGAGTGGAACACATTTTGACCACGGACAGACAGACAGACAGACAGACACACACACACACACACACACACACACACACACACACACACACACACACACACACACTCACACACACACACACACACACACACACACACACACACACACACACACACACACACACACACACACAGAGCATTTCTTCGTTCCCATTGTAAAGTACTCCCTGTTCTATACAAACTTGGAGTACAACAACAGAGGCAAAAATTGCCGATTTCAACTTACATTCAATGTGTGATTAAAGGGGAAGCAGTCAGGGAAGAGGGAGAGGGCAGAAAAGAGGGGACAGAGGTATGAGAAGGCAGGAGAGGAGAGGAGTTGCGGGGGGGGGGGGGGGGGGGGGGGGGGGGACAGGACGTTGAGACGAGGAAAGGGTGTCTTTCGTCAGCTTCCCGAACAACATAGGCTGTGAGGCGATCACAGTTCAAAGAACGCCTTCTTTCTTCAGCTGGCCTTCATCACGTCCACGATTGTGCCTAGCCTTGTTCCAGATGTTAACTAACGACATTTATTTGATTCAACGCTTTGTTTTCAGATTCTCCCACTTCTTTATGTAGTGGCACGATTTGTTTCAGCTGAGTCACAAAGGCAAATTGAGAATGGTTTGGTATTCTTTGGTAACTGTTTTGTTTGTTTGTTTTTTTTTTAGGAAAAAAGTAAGCATGTTCAGTTTGCTGCTGTCATGTGGCTAGAGCACTTGTTTGATTCACCACACTTTCATCGTTGTACTTGGCAAGATATATCTGTATGTGGCCAGTCTGTAGCCGATACCGAGTAAGACATTAAATTGTATTGAGAGACACTGCATAAAATGGCCAGCTCTTGATATAATGTAAGTTGATATCTGTTACATTGTTTGCATAAAAATACCAGTTGACACGTCTTTTAACAGTGTATGCAGCAATGTTTGTAACTGATCGCACTTTCTGAGGAAAGGTTAATTTTTTAAATGTTAGATATTTCCGTGAACACTTTGATTATAGATCTACAGTTCCTACTACGATCAGATGACATCTTTATGCAGCAGATGGCTGTAAAAGTTTACCGTGGACACACATATACACACAAAAGCACGTGTGTGCTCATGTACACACAGACACACACAACACACACACACACACACACACACACACACACACACACACACACACACACACACACACACACACACACACACACACACACACACACACACACACACACACACACACACAATTCTGGTAAACGAAAACATCGAGCATCATCCGTGACCCATAATGAACATATCTACAAATTTTCAGAAAGATCGGTCCGGCAGTATTGTCTGGAGCGAGTGAACACATTTTGACCACGGACGGACAGACACACACACACACACACACACACACACACACACACACACACACACACACACACACACACACACACACACACACTCTCTCTCTCTCTCTCTCTCTCTCTCTCTCTCTCACACACACACACACACACACACACACACACACACACACACACACACACACACACACACACACACACACACGCACGCACGCACGCACAGCATTTCTTCGTTCCCATTGTAAAGTACTCCCTGTTCTATACGAACTGGGAGTACAACAACAGAGGCAAAAATTGCCGATTTCAACTTACATTCAATGTGTGATTAAAGGGGAAGCAGTCAGGAAGAGGGAGAGGGCAGAAAAGAGGAGACAGAGGTATGAGAAGGCAGGGAGAGGCACGCACGCACGCACGCACGCACGCACACACACACGGATGCACGCACGCACGCACGCACGCACACACACACTCACTCACTCACACACACACTCTCACACACACACACACACACACACACACACACACACACACACACACACACACATGCTTGCGCGTGTATGCGCACTACCGAACAGGAAGATTACTTTGTTACACATGTGTATAAATAAAAGCAGCATCCCATTTCATTAAACTGCGCTCCGCAATTGAGCGAGTCTCGACCAAAAGGGGCGTGGTGTGGTGTGTCGTCCGTGAGCTGGATTAGAGCAGGAGCACAGTAAACGCCATCATAGTTACTCCCAGCAGTGCAGTGCCTCGTCCAGTGGGTCACCTGCTGGCCACCTGATAGTGACAGACTCCACGGACTCTACCAGCCGCCGTGGCGAAGTGGTCAGCGTCGCTGACTCCCGGCTGGGAGGTCATTGGTTCGATTCTCATCCGATTTGTGGGATGTGGGATTTTTCTACCCCGATCGGCTCCTACTCAAAGCTGACTTTGCAACGGGCTCAGTTGGGAAGACTGGGACCACGGAGTCAAGTTTCATCCACTCAATGGATGCGTCTTTGAGAGTGTTGCTCAAATTCACTGACCAGTACTGCAGGTGCCTGAATCTCTCGGGCCTGGTTGACGCTGGGATATATTATGAAAGGTAGCGTAGAGTACAGCCCTGTCATGTAGTATCAGACCGAAATGAAAATCTGTAGGATCAACTTCATCATCCTCATTCTCATCGATCAGCATTAAAAAAGTCTCAAATTCTGTGGCCCTTCGTGCCCTGCTCTCATGGTGACCTAAGTTGGGATGTCCTCTCCACGTCTGTGGCCTTTGTTTGGTTCCGTCGGGGTCACCGGCATCGGCGAGTTCATTGGGGCTGTCGTTGGACGGACGTGGTGGCGCCATCCAGAGGGAGAGCTCACTCGCGCCGGTCCGCGACAGAGCAGTTATTGTCGTCAGTAGGCGGCTTAGCAGGTGGTGTCCTGCGTGTGTCAGATCAGAACAGGGCCACTGAACACCACCGAAGTGACTCGGCAGCAGTGCTGAGTCTCCTCAAGAGGGTTGCCTCTTGACGACTTGACATTGACTGTTCCCTGTGGATTGCCGGTGCCGGTTCTACGGTGGGACCGACCGGGCTGTGGCTGTGGACGGGTTGCCGGAATGAGCGGCGTGGGTGCACTGCCACTGAGGTGGCACAGAAGATGGAACAGAAAAAAAAAAATCCATGGACTCTTAACCCTGAGACGTGCGACAGAATGAGTTTAGATGTGGCTGAGAGAGAGAGAGAGAGAGAGAGAGAGAGAGAGAGAGAGAGAGAGAGAGAGAGAGACAGAGAGAGACAGACAGACAGACAGAGACAGAGAGTCTCTGTCTTCTAGGTTCATTTAATCGACGAGTGTAGCCCCTGGATCGGTTAACTAGAGCCGCTGACAGCAGCCTGCTCTACGATACACATCCTGGTCTCAGATGTTGCTTTCACCAGAAATAACGTGCACTCCTTTTCTTTGTGTCCTTATGTCAGCTAGGGAGATATTGAGCAGAGTCAGGCGATATCGAGGAGAGGGGACATTAGCATGTTGTAGCCTATTTGGGTTCCCCGTACCAGAGGTGCGCCGCTAGTGTTTTGACGGCTGAGGGCAGAAAAATTAGTTCATTTCACGTTGTTTATCGCCCAGCCGTCCGCGAAGGGCCATTGGTCAGCAGCATCAAGAAGCATGGACGTGATGTTGGCGATGGATGGTGTCGCACTTCTTATATGTACTGGTAGTGGAAGCGATGAGGATGACAGCGTTGCTTTTAGTGGTGACGGCGATGATGTTGCTGATGATGTTTATGTTGGAGATGGTTGAGTGGTGAGGGGGTGGGGGGTTGGAGATGATGAGAATGATGATAATGGTGTTGATGCTGGTAGGTGGTAGAGACAGTATTGCTGTTCCCGCTGATAGTGATGACGATGATGAAAACGACGTTGGTGGTGGTTGTAATGAAGGCAGTGGCTTACTCTACTTCATGCATGTTGTCTACAGACCAGCTGACTGCAGGCTGCCATATATCAAGGCTGTTATAAGCAGCCATGAAGATGATACTGCTTGTGTGGTCGTGGAGATGGTTGTGATGATGATGACGATGATGAAAAAGATGATAATGATGATGAAGATGATAATGATGATCATGGTAACGATGATGAAAATGGAGGCCATGATCACAATGACGGTGATATTGACTTTGCCAGATCAATACGTCATTCTCATATAGAGGACGTTGCTGTACACAACTTCCATTTACATTCTTGATAAGGAGCAGAAGGACGACGACAACGACTGCACTGAGTTCATGCGGTATTCTGACGGTCAGTGGACACTGCATGAATCAGCCTTCATTTCCAGTTCCTCCGAGATATGGCGAATGGGAATCACGTACGACTTAGAACTCTCTTTTTCTCTATTAAGATATTTTTTGTTGAACGTAAACCACACGCAGTCTCGGGAGATGACTGACCGATGACGATTGCCTGTTATAATTCATACGTCACATTCTCATTATCTCACTCTGTGTATGCAGCGAAGCTAAATGAAAACAAAAATGCAGTGAAAAGAAAGGAGGTAAGGACGTGTTGAATACAGGCGGCACGCACATCTCTCTTAAGAGTTTCAAAGTGACGGCAGCTAACCCCCCCCCCCCCCCCCCCCCCCCCCTGCTGTACTCAAGAGGAAAGGGCAAGAAAAAGACAAAAAAAATTGAAAGAAAGAAAGAAAGAGAGGGAAAAAAAGACAACAAAAGAAGAGAGAGAGAGAGAAAAGAAAAGAGAGAGAGAGGGGGAGAGGGAGGGAGGGAACAGAAATAAAAGGAAGGAAAGAGAAGGTGGTGGAAATTATCCCCATCGCTATAGACACAATGATAACGTCGATTTAGTTTTGGTCAGAAGCTGAGTGACTGCGAGCGGAAAACAGAGTTACTTCCCCGCTGAACGAAAGTGCGAAACGGATGCA
>JADBJO010004490.1:55000-60000 GCA_016801955.1 Conus betulinus
TGTATATGCTATGTGCGTGCTATGTGGTAACGTGTCATCCATGCCAACAGCCAAACTGGCCTTCTCTTCCGAAAGTTGGTGATGGGATTTTACGTGTGTGCAAGATGTTATGCGTGCGTCCACATACGGAACCTCGGTTTATAGTCTCATTCGAAGGACTGATAGGAAATGGAGTCAGAAGTAGTGTTAACTCTGAGGGAAAAATCCCCCTGTACCGAAACGGTCCGGCGGAGATTCGAACCCACAACCCCAAAACTACCAAATGTGCGTCAGACACGCGAATTATCGCCAACTGTGTCTTTGTGTTGTAATGTTGATTCAAATCGTTGACCAGAATCGTGAAACAAAAAAGATGTTCGGAATCAGAGGTAAACATTAAACCCAGAGCGCTGGGAAGGAAGTCGGGGGAGGGGGGGGGGGGGGGGTTAAAGAAGAAAAATTGACTTTCCTCTTTTGTCTTTTTTTTCCGTCTTTTTCAATGTTTTAGAAGATAGTGAGGAAGAGCAGTCCAGATTCAAGTGCGACCGAAGAAGATTGTCAGTGACTGTGTAAGATTTTTGAACATCCTTCGAATTGTTTCCATGTCTTAAGGGCTGCAATACAAAAACGCTGCTGAAAGATTTTGGTTTTTTTTTTTTTTTTAATCGTTGTTAAATGTTAGACACTTTCTGGCGTAGAAAATAAAAGATAATGCCTGTGTTCAACGATACTATTTCCAAATGAAAAGCCCATTCTAAAGAAGGCCAAACAAACTTTAGGAAGAATCTGTTTAAAGCTGATTCTTTTATAAAAGACCCACAACAAAACTTCAGCCTGCTGCATTACACGGACGATTGCTCGACTGGTGCACAAAATCGCTGATCAGTGAGATGGGTCTGCTTGGCTTTTGCCGATTATCTGCCTCCGTCTTCAACATTTGCACCTCACAGGTTAACTAGCAAAGGGAAAAATCGATCCAAAACAGACTTTCCATCGTGTGATGTCGAAGCGGGCATGTCAAGTTCTCGTTTGCCATTTGTCAAGTGAGGCATAGCCACGTGTCCAACAACAGCGCTTTTCATGGCTCATGACGCGAAATACAAAAAAGAAAATTGTCAGACTAGAGCAGATCTTGAAATGAATTCATGCGCGAAATAGCCATTTCTTACAAACGTAATGAGACGGGAAGCACAGAAAACACGGTGCTGCCCATTACTTCGTCACGAATGTGTCATGACAACGCTTTGACATAGCTCTAAGGCGTCGTTCAAAGTGAGGGGACACAGGTGGAAATTGTAACAAATTTGATAAGTAATTCATGTGACTCTAACATGGACAAACAAATTACAAGAGTAAACACGACGCGTTTCGACCTCTTTTGCCTTCTTCGGGCAAGATAAGCAACGTTAAGGACAATGAAAACGAAGAACAAGCGATCACTTATCTTCGAGAAGATATGTGACTGCTTGTCCTTCGTTTTCATAGTCCCGAATGATGTTTAGCTTGCCTGAAGGAAGACCTAAGAGGTTGAAATGCGTTGTGTTTACTCTTGTAATTTGTTTGTCCATATTCACCGGCGGAGTCACTGATTACTTTTAAAAATTATACCCCTAAGGGATTAGAAAAACAAAGGAAGGACAGTGAGGTGCATCAATTGATACTCTTTCGTCTGTCAAAACCAGTGGTGACCTGGGAAACAAACGGGTCTCTAACCGCGCGGTGGATACCCATAGTGTGGCGAAATCAAACATCGATAGTACCCCCGAAAACAGAATGTGGCCACCAAACGAGAGGGTTTAAACATGGATACACGCCCAGAAATCCCAGTGATAGTGAATGTCAGATTTTTAAACAAAAGATGCGGAAGCAGGAAACGGATCATTGATGGTATCCTGAGGTGATGGTGTGGTGGAATGATATTCTCTCTCTCTCTCTCTCTCTCTCTCTCTCTCTCTCTCTCTCTCTCTCTCTCTCTCTCTCTCTCTCTCAACGAGGCCAGAGAATGTTCCTTTGTGGCTGCCAAAGTTTGGAGCTCTCCCCCCCCCCCCCCCAACTCCTCTTCAGTCTTAGGTACAGGCCCTTCCACCTGTCTTTAAATTTAGTCCACTCTGATCCCGGCAGGAAAAAAGAGAAAAAAGAAGAAAGTTGTCCGTGGAAGGGCATCTTGGAGTCATGACCTGGATGCGGCCCGGCCTCCTTAGCTTGTAAGAATTTAGGGCCGAAAAACTTGTCTGGGGGTGGGGGATGGGGTGGGGGGGGGGGGGTTCTTCTCCGAAGATCTTCTCCAGACAAGCTGTCCCTAGAGTTTCTTCCTACTTCCGTTGTCAACATGATGTTTCCCTCTATGGGACACATTGATTCTTGGAGTTATATTATTCATGTCTGTGTAAAAAAAAAAAATATATATATATATATTATCATGAGGAAAACATGCCTATGTGCGCGATTTTTTTCTGTATCGTTTGCGTATACGCATGCGTATGGCATATAAAGACACGTAGTATGAATTCATGCGAATGTGTATCACTGTCTTATTTTTGGTCCGATGCATTTTGGGGTGTTTTTTTTAAGGTGCTGTAAAGCGTTTTGTTGCCCTTTCATAAGAGATAGGCTTTACATATATCAACATTTTTCATCAGTTTCTTTCCCATGATGATGACGATGGCAATGATTTTGTCTTACTGTAGTGTATTTGCAATTTCTCCTTGCTTCGTTGTTGTTTGTTTTTGTCAACATAACGGTCTACAGTTCACTATACAGCCCAGGGGGCGAGGAGGGTGAGAGGGAGCTCAAAAACAAATCTATAGTGTTTTGTCCTGTAATCCGTTTGCATCTGTGGCGCTAACTAACCCCTTTTCTTTCTAAATATATGCATACATAAGTAAGGACTACACACAAAAAGCGTTCAATCATTTCTATTAGATAATCTAGGAAAGAAAAAACGCACACAAACATCATACTTGTCTACAAGGCACTGGAGAAACAGAAACAGAAACCCCGACACGCCTGATCATGCAGGTCACAGAGAGTAGCATTTCATACATGAATGAACAATTTTCTTAAATTTCATTAGTCCAGCTGATTATAGCTTGCTTCCCCACCCCTCTTTCTCTTACTCGTTTTATTCAGCATATCAACAAGTATTTCATAGGGGCATCATTTTCGGTTAAATTCCATGTGCTTCATATCTAAACAAAACAGACAATTTTTTACCTTATATATGTTATTAAGTTCTCTCAAGAAGTGTTTGACAGTGGGTTTTATTTTGTTTATTCTACATTTGTATATCTCCTAGTCATGGAGACAAAAGCACAAGAGATGTTACACCACCTTCCATACAGGTGAAATTCACTAAACATTCACATACATGCGCGCCTTCTTTTTCTTCTTCTTCTTCTTCTCTTTCTTCTTCTGCTGTACGCAGGCTGATACTCCTGCGGACACTCCCTATATAGACAGGTAAGTCTAAATCCCATCTGCCGGACACAGGGAGTGGAGTTTTGTGTGCATGACCGTTTTTTTATCCTGCCATTAAGGCAGCCATACTCCATCTTCGGGGAGATACGCGCCAAAAATAAATGTGATAGCCAAGTAAAGCGCCTTGGCTTAAGGCTGTCTGTGTCAGACCAAATGACACATAACACCAAGGCTACATCAAAATGTTGTTATGCTTTGCATAGTTATGCGGGGATTGTCTTCAGTCGTGACAAGCCCCACACCATCAGTCTCCAAAATCAGTCGTGACAAGCTCCAAGCATAACACCATCAGTCTCCAAAATCCCCCGAAGTCGGAGTGTGGCTGCCCATGTGGCGGGCTAATCAAAAACGGTCACACACGTAATGTTCTCATCCCCAGCTGATGCATTTGTACCATAGTGGTCAAGTACTTCGGCTGTTCGGATGATCCCTGGAGTCTTTTAGCCAGGGTAGACAACAACGACAACAACGTAGCCAGGTAATGTTTTACCTGCTTCGTGTACCAGTACAACAAAGCTGCGGAAAAGTTCTTATGGGACATAAGGGAATTTGTGGCGGAGTGCGATTATTCCGGTATTTTCCGGCAAGACAGAAAGTCTTAACGCATGTCAGGCATGTGCAAAAACACTTCCCTTTTCGACGTGTGTCAGGCATGCGTAAAAGCACTTCCTTTTTCGAGTAACACGCTAGCAGTGAAGACGCACTCTCTGCTCCACGAAAAAATTCCTGTCGCCCAAACAAGATAAGTCTTGTGCTCTGTCTCGCCTGTACTTTGCCTTTGTGTAAAGATTGCTTGTGTTCGCATTCTTGACTCATTCACTTGTGGTTTGCGCTAAACCCTTAGTACACTTGCCGTGTGTGGCTATCGGTGGGCTAGTATTTCTAGCATTTGACTTATTTTGGCGATTGTCGTTGTACCGGTTCGTGGTTATCCGCGTAACCTGATTCATCGTTATCGGCGTTTTACCCTTCGTGTACCAGTACAACAAAGCTGCGGAAATAATTGAAATGTATTGCAATTTTTCTTTCGGTGGCCCATAGTATTTTACCTTTTTAATGTAAAAAAACAGCTGACTTTCCATATCTTGGACAAGTCGACGTTCTGTCAGGAGAGATCGTCTCGTCCACATAGCCATACCTTGGATAACTCGTATCTTTTATGAGGCACTGCCAGAGAACCTTACCTCCCCCTCCCTGCCCCGAACACACACGCGCGCGCGCGCGCGCACATGCACACACACACACACACACACACACACACACACACACACACACACAAACAAACACACACACACAACACACACACACACACACACACACACACACACACACACACACACACACGCACGCACACGCACGCGCGCGCGCGCACAAAACACACACACACACACATGTACACACACACGTGCACGCGCGCACGTGCGCACGCACGCACGCACGCACACAAACACGCACGCGCGCACACACACACACACACACACACACACACACACACACAGGCACGCACGCACGCACGCACGCACGCACGCACGCACACACACACA
>JADBJO010004490.1:65000-67500 GCA_016801955.1 Conus betulinus
ACCATTGTAGAATTGAAGGTCCATGTTATCGAAATAGTTTCTGACTCTTGATCAGTACGTGTGTGTGTGTGTGTGTGTGTGTGTGTGTGTGTGTGTGTGTGTGTGTGTGTGTGTGTGTTTGTCTTTGTGTCGGTGTGTATGTGTGCGTGCGTCTTTGTGTGCTTGCGTGCGTGCGTTTGTGTGTACGCATAGGTGCGCGCGCGTGCGTGTGTGTGTGAGTGTGTGTGCGTATGTGTGCGCGCGCGCGCGCGTTCATGTGTGTGTGTGTGGTTGTGTGTGTGTGTGTGTGTGTGTGTGTGTGTGTGTGTGTGTGTGTGTGTGTGTGTGTGTGCGTTTGTCAGTACAATAAATTGGTTTCAGTCAGTCAGTTTGTGTGTGTGAGAGAGAGAGAGAGAGAGAGAGAGAGAGAGAGAGAGAGAGAGAGAGAGAGAGAGAGAGAGAGAGAGAGAGAGAGAGAGAGAGAAGAGAACGATATATTTCAAGGGTAATGAGATAAGCAATTACACATCCTTGTTTCCACCCAGCCCTGGGGGAAAAAAAAACAAAAAAGAAATGCACATGGAAAAACACACAAGTCACTATACCAAGGGCACGGGGGCAAAAAAAAAAGCGAATACACAAGCCGACATCCAGCGTATGAAAAGGAACACACTTATTCTACGCATTTAACAGAATCCTGCACGCATGCAGATATGCACAGGGCGTGCGCACGCGCGCGGCGCGCACACACACACACACACACACACACACACACACACACACACACACACACACACACACACACTCTCTCTCTCTCTCTCTCTCTCTCTCTCTCTCTCTCTTTCTCTCTCTCTGTCTGTGTCACACACACACACACGCGCGCACGCGCGCGCATGCAAGCACGCACATACACCCGCTCGGGCGCACGCATCTATAGAAAAAGGGAGGGGGGGGGGGGGGGCAGGGGAATTGGAGAGAGAAAGACAGAGAAAGGGGGGGGGGGAGGGAGAGAGAGAAAGAGGTATTCACATAAGATGCAAATCGGGCAAGTACGTAAAAGATAACAATTCATACTCGTCTTCTTGGAGTCATATAATTTTGCACGATTCGTGTATGTAGAACGTAAGTTGTTAATAATAATGTGACATTAAAACGAAGACAGAACAAGACATTTCAAACAAGCTCCTGATGAAGTTTACCCAAACCAGTTGAGGACTGATTGAAGCGTTTGAGGAAAATGTTTAATGATGTCATTGATTTCAAATGAAGGTCGATTGAAGAACTTCGAGAGAGATCTTAATGATGGAGTGACGATTCAAGTCTACTTCTATTAAAGCATTCGCAGCAGCAAGTTTTCACGACTGGAATCATTAATCATAAATGAAGGCAGATTAGGGCATTTCAAGCACGCGCTTAATGAAGGAGTCACTAATTACATCCCAAGGCTGACTAGGACATTACCAAAAAAAATTCTTAACGATGGCCTCAGGTCACGCAAAGTCGTCACTGACGAAGAGCTTAGAAGCGTTGATAATCTCTTGGACTGTGACGTCATGAAGCACCAGGTCCACACTCTTTCAGTTTCATGCTCGTCATAACCAGCTGCCGGTAACAGGGCTTGTTTGACAGATAGAAGAAACAGACATTAGGAGCCGTGAAGAGTAGCCGGTGAGATTCGTGGACTAATGAAATGTCAAGTGCAACTGACATTACAAAAAAAAACCCAGCCGTCTTCTTGGTCAGGTGAAGGCCTTAGCAAGGTGGTGGAGTCCCGTTAATGCCCGAATTGAACATGGCCATGTTTGCTACCCATCCCAACGTGCCCCCTGTTTTTGCTGGTGTTCGCGTCGTCTAAGATAGGATTAGAGGTCCTGAGTTCGATTCCCATCGGAGCCATTGATTACTGGATTTTGTTTTCACCCCGACTGCCTCCTGTCCAGAGCTGAGTTGTCTATGGGCTGCAGTGGGAAGCCTGGAACCAGACAGACGAGTTTCATCCACTTCATGGATGCGTCTCTGAGAATGTAGCTCCAATTTCCTGACAACCCTTCTGGTGCCTCCATCTCACTCGCCTGGTTAGAGTTGGGATGTGTAATGAAAGTAAGCGTGGTGCACAGCCCTCATGTAGTCTCAAACCAGAATGGATCGTCATGGCCATGGCGTTATCTTCATCATCCTCATCCTCATCGATCAGCAAAAAAAAAAGAACTGAATTCTGAGGCCATTCGTGATGCCTGTCTGTCACGGGTGACTTCAGTTTGATTTCTTCTCCCGGTCTGCGCCCTGTCTAGTGAGTTCATGTCGAGGTCGCCCATATCGGCGAGGTCTTTGGGGCTGTCGTGGGACGGACGTGATGGCGTCCTACTGAAGTGGACGCTTTCTCACGATGGCTCCACGACTGAGCAGTTATTGCCGTCAGGGGGATTAGTAGATGGTTTCGTGCAGTGTTGAAGAGAGCGAGCGCCGCAGAACACTACCGAAATGACTTGGCAGCAACATAGTGCCCCTTTCCGGTGGGTTG
>JADBJO010004490.1:70000-72500 GCA_016801955.1 Conus betulinus
TTCTTCATCCCCATCCTCCCTTTCCAACTTTTCCTTCCCCATCCTCCTGTTTCTCTTTCATTCCTTTTTCCTCCTCTCCTCAAGTTCCTTCACCAACTCCTTCTCTTCTTCTTCTTCTTCTTCTTCTTCTTCTTCTTCTTCTTCTTCTTTTAGGGTCTCCGCCTTGTCCTTTTTATGGCAACAGAGCCTCTAGACAAAGGGTTGATGGGGAGCCCCAGGTGAGGACAAACGAGACACATGTTTGTGTGTGTCTTTCTGTGCCTGTGTGTCCCCTGTCCATCTGGTTCGAGCTGCCAATTTTCTGTTTCAATACTCTTTTTGTTTACTCCCTGCGTCAAGAAGGTCGCGTTTTGAAGTGGCTTTTTGTTTGTTTGTTTGCCAGTCTGTTCGTAAACAAGATGATGTAAAAACTTGCAGAATAGATGTGAAAGAAGCTTATCCGGAGAAATAAGTAAATAGAATAAACGTAGACAAATAAATAGATAGATAATTACATAGAGAGAGATGGATGGGTGGATAGATGATAGATAGATAGATAGATAGATAGATAGATAGATAGATAGATAGATAGATAGATAGGTAGATAGATAGAGAAATGGATGGATAGATGGATAGATAGATAGGTAGATAGATAGATAGATATGTAGATTCTATGGACAGACAAATAGGTAGATGGATAGGCAGACAGACGGGCAAATGAATACATAAACAAATGAAATTAACTTGCAATGTGACCCAAAGACGAATCCAGTGGTCTGTAGTGCGTCTCCGGATCAAAGGATACGGAAACATAAAATACGGAATATAGAGATCGGAATGGAGATAACAGGAATACAGGTACAGGACAATAGGTACAGGAATACAAGTAAATAAAAAAAACATGTACAAGATAGCAGATCTAGAGAAATAAATGCAGGAATGCGGGAACAGGAATTCAGATACAGGAATACAGATTCATGAATGCAGATACAGGAATCCAATACAGAAATGCAGATAGAGGACTACGGGATATGGGGAACGCAGATAAAGGAATACAGTTGAGGGAATACAGACACAAGAAATGCGGATAAAGGGATACAGGTGCAGGAATACAGACACAGGAATGCAGATAAAGGAATACAGATGCAGTAATGCAGATCCGTATCTGCAGATAAAGGAATGAGGGTGCAAGACATGAATACAAGTTCAGGAAATGAGATTACAAAGATATAAGTACACGAACGCGCAAGTAATGAACACAGATACAGGAATGCAAATATAGGATAGAAATACACGAATACAGATACTTGAATGCGGGTATAGAAATACAGAAACAAAAAAAAATCTACGAAGAAAACTTACTCAACCAGTTAATGAAAGATTTTTGCACAAATGTGGAACGTTACTCAAGCACATACCCAACTTTGACTAAGGCGTGCGATCTCTCTTGTCGTTTGTTTGTTTGTTTGTTTGTTTGTTGTATTGTGGTGGGTTTTTTTTCTCGCCTTTCCCTCTTTCTCGCTTATTCATTTCTTTGTTTCAGATTTGAGTCTGGTGCCCCTGGGGTCTGGCATTATGCAGTTCCAGGCGTCCAACATCTTCATCCTGACGTTCGTAATTGTCAGAGATGTCTGTCAAGGTGGGGTTTAGCTTTCTTTTCTTTCACTTCGTCTGTCTTATCGTTTTGATTCTTGTTAGTTTGTCTGTCTGTCTGTCTGTCTGTCTGTCTGTCTCCTTCTACCCCTTTCCCTCATTTTTCTGTCTGTCTGTCTCCTCTCACTCTCACCCTTTTTTGTCTGTCTGACTGTCCGGTTCTCTCTCTCTCTCTCTCTCTCTCTCTCTCTCTCTCTCTCTCTCTCTCTCTCTCTCTCTCTCTCTCTCTCTCTCTCTCTCTCTTCTCTCTCTCTCTCTCTCTCTATCTATCTACCCTCTCCCTCCCTCTCTCATCCTCTCTCTCTCTCTCTCTCTCTCTCTCTCTCTCTCTCTCTCTCTTCCCCTCTCTTCAGCCTCTCTACTTTCATCTCTCTGTCCATCTTTCTCTTTTCCTCTCTATTTCTCTGTCCCCCCCCCCCCCCCCCCCTCCTCCCACCAATGCATCGATCTCTATCTCCTTCTATCCATTTGTTTGACTGCATGTCTGTCTGTCTGTCTGTCTGTCTGTCTGACTGACTGACTCTACTAAACAAACTAGGAAAACGGGCCTTTCGTCCTGAAGAACGTAGCGAGTCCACGCGTGCCTCACCTTAGAATTAGCCCGACGAAATAAAACACTGATTAATGTCGTCTTAACTTTCCTTCGAAAGCAAGCTAGCAGCGCGTAACTTTTGTTTCCATTCAATCAAGGAAGCGTCACTGCGTGCGGACGAGTCCATATAAGCTTAACCTAAATCCACGAGTCTACAGTCAGCAGGGGTTATGAATAACCAAATAATAAGCAAACGGAATGAACATATGTGTATAATGGAGATTGAAATGAGTTGGCAGTCTTTTCCTACAGGGGACAGATGTAACAAAAGACAAG
>JADBJO010004490.1:77500-112500 GCA_016801955.1 Conus betulinus
GAAGCCAGACACATGAAGTGTGGCTGAAGTCAGTGAAAGGATAGCACCGTACCCCAGCACCACACAGACCCACCATAAGCTGTAGAAGACTGGAAACACTCTTTTACGGTATGTAATACTTGACCTCAGTGTACGCCAGAGGGGAATGTGGGCTGTACTCCCCCGACCACTCTGAGATCCTGTGTCAAGTTTCGCTGACTGATCCAGAAGAAAAGTAAATGTTATCTACTTCTAAGTCTTAAGTCTTATGACTCTGCATTGGTTGTATTTATGCCTTACATTTTTACAGAATAATCTTAGGTGAATGCATGGTTTTAAAAAAATGTTACAATGATTTCTGCACACTATTGATTGTCTAAATGCTTTGTAGTAAGTGACAATTTAATTATTGTATTTGAACTAATCATATTCAAGTAGTTGAGGATACCACCTGTGTATTTAAGTAATTTTAAGAGCTATTCCCCTTTAATTGATAAGCACGTTTTTATTTTCTCACATCATTTGTTAACATTCACGCAACACCAGAGAATTGAAACTGAAGCGGAGACAGAGAATTATTAGAGGTGATACATTGATGAAAATCTCACACACGTTTGCTGATACCTCACACTTTCTTGAAAGCTCAGACGGCAAGTGTGACGACTCATAAAACTGAAAATCCTAGCATCCTACAGACCCTGGGGACTCCATTACGCCCACGACAACTCGCAGGGCACAAGGTAAAGGATCCATATTACCAGGTGGCCAGATGGACAACTGACAAACAAGCAGGCCCACATCTGGTGGTAACCTCAACAAACAGGAGAGAGATCCGTTAATCTCTCCCAACAAGCAACTCCAAAACAAGATACGTCCTCATGTACCCACTAAAGTCCCAACTGAGATCAATGAGCTATTTCATGCTCTCCCTTTATGATAAGATAAAGTGAGAAGAGGCCGGCCGTGCGAGACAAGACTGAATCTTCCATTAAACCATAAACATTGCACATATTTTAACTTGTATCCCACATTAAGTTCTGTGTATGAAATTACACTTGCCTCATGTCGGGGCTGTTTGTTGTTCATACATGATTTCATGTTTGATCCTACATCTGATCTTGTCTATCACTCAGAGTACCAACGTTTTCTAATCTGTAAGAAAAAGGGAGATTTCACCTGAGCCAGTTTTAAGCAGTTTAACAGTCCTATGAAAAAAAAAAAGAGAAAAATCTCTTTGATAATCAGAACGCTGTTGCTTCCACTTCCACTGCAAATAAGAATCAGGGCGGAGGTGATTTTGATGAAGTTATCATCCTATTCCATTAATAGAGTACACGCCATGAGCCTATCCCCTAGAAGACAACACCTTCCATCCATACTTGTCACAGTGTGTGTGTGTGTGTGTGTGTGTGTGTGTGTGTGTGTGTGTGTGTGTGTTTGAAAAATATGCTTCTGTTTTGTGGGGCTTTTTTTTTCATTTTTAAAGCATTTTGACATTCTTTCCTGTCCAAGAAAACCCTGTTTGTTCAGGCTTCAAGCTTTATTCTTCATATCCGGCTATGACATGATACCTAGATGTCGTTGTGTGTGTGTGCGTGTGAGCATACGTGCGTGCGTGCGTGCGTGCGTGGGTGTGTGTGTGCAAAAAACTAATTTGTTCGCTACATCCTTGCTGGGGAAAACGAATCGAGAACATTTTTAATACACAAAAAAGGAACCAAACACAGAGACAAGGGGAAGGAAGGGTCTAGAAGCTCAAGCAACAACAAAAGAATTAAAGAAAGAAAACAAACAAAAAGAGCAGATTTGTCAATTATGAAAATAATGAGGGTAGAAAAGTAAGTGATGAGAGAGACAGTGAGACAGAGAGAGAGAGATGTTGTAAAAAGGCTGATGAGAGGGTTAGAGACACATGAGAAGGTTAAAAAAAAAATGTTCAAGATCTTACAAATCCTGTTGTCAAAAGATGGGCCAAAAAGAAGGGGAAGAACCAGGAACACAAGCCGCCTTGCAACCTTTTTTTAAGGAGTGATTGGGAAGGCGATAAATGTGGGTTGGATGATGGTGAAAGGGGTGCGATGGGTCTTGTGCACTGCTGGATATACCCTTTTTACGTCCATCAGCTCCTTGTTTAATTATGTCTGAGGAGAACACGTTTTTATCCACATCTATTTGTCTGCATGTCTGTCAGCGCAAATACGTAAAGCTTTTAACAAAACTTGGTGGATAGTCTGAGTGTGGCCAAAGGACTGACCGTGTAAATGTATGTGTGTATCCATGTCAAAAGATGGATGCTGTAGCACAAAATGTGAGTTAGAGTTTGAATGTCGTTAAGAAGGTTGTTCCACCTGAGTGGAGGTCTGCAACATCAATTTCTTGCAGAGAGCCCCTCCAGTTTGTTAGTTATTAGCAAGGGGGCACAGACAGACCTACTGAACATATTCTTATATCATAGAGAAACAGTAATGGGGTGCCTTGGCATAAGCAGGTTTGTTCACTATTTCTAAACCAGGAAATCAAAAGCCTGGTCAATCAGGTGAATTCGTTGAGTTCATTTACACCGTAGACTAGGGGTAGAGTGTTCAAATCGACATTTGAGGGACGGGGGATTAGAGACAGTATAAGCTACAATCATACCAGCCATGGTAAAGTGGGTGGGAAGGGGGAGGGGGGGGGGGGGGGGCTCGACGGACGCCGTAGACTAATTACCTGTAAATTGTGATGGGTTCGTTCCATGACTGTTGAGAGTGGCTGTCCCATGGGTCATCGCCTGTTCAGGACACGCCGATGGCAGACTGGCCTCCACACTTGGAATGCAGAAAATGACCCACTCTAGTTAAGTACAGAATCTCACAAGATTCGAGACGCCACCTTAACTGGAAGTCTGGGCTTCCAATTCAGCTAACAAATGGGTCACTTCACTGCGCTGCAGTCAATTCACTGCGTTTCAAGGTTGTTGTTTTTTTTTTTTTTCATCCCCTGTGTTTTCAGACTTTTCGCAAAGCATGGGCTTACATGCACCGAGAACGATTACGATTTTAACGCAAACGTACAGATCATTGGAAAGAAAAATGCAGTTTCTGAAATCACGTAGTATTATGTGCGCGTTTTGCTCTACCTCCAGCCTCAGCCTCAGCTGTCACCTCTTCTCCTCCCCTTTTCACCCCATCCCCTTTCTTTCCTGCCAGCTTACCCCCATCAAGCTCCTCCACGCCCATCCAGCCTTACCCCCCATTTCAGGTGCCGTCGATGACTCGGTCGCCTATCTTTCATGCATTATGCGGGCGAGTACATCTCTGTGGAGATCCCCGCCATAAGTGGTCAGAACGTGTCAGCAGTCACTACACAACCAATGTTAGGTAGGCACTCAAGGTCTGACCAGCGCTTTGGGCTAATGCGTAGGTCACACCTCTGCTAAGTCGTAGCCACGAGACCCTCTTCTTCATTCTCTCATCTTAGTTGTTCATTCATTTATCCATCAGCTTAAAATCATGCGTAGTGTAGTCTCAAAATTTAGCGGATGTGGTGTAGCGTATATGGACTAGTCCGCACGCAGGACGCCTCCTTGAAACTGAAACTGAAACTGAAACTTTCCATTTTCCCTGCCAGTTGAGCAGAAGAGCTCGGTTTTGTTAATGAAGGGTGACATGAAAATACACAGAGCCACCACACGACACTCCAACAGCCGTTGACCAACAGTAATCCATCTCGTTCCATGTTTGTCGCCGGTTCTTCTGTGGCCCTTTTTCTCAACTTCCAGCGATTTTTTGTGGAACAGCAACATCCGAACCTGGTGGTAAGATCCGGACTTTGAAAGTCCAGAGGCGCATCTAACATACGCCCCCTCTCTCTCTCTCTCTCTCTCTCTCTCTCTCTCTCTCTCTCTCTCTCTCTCTCTCTCTTGATCTGGAATTGCCTAGTTCAAAAAAAGGAGAGCTATGTGCAGACCACTAACTTCGTAATTCAAGATTTTCATTGAAATATCGGAAGAATGTATTTTTAGAAAAAAAAGGTTAAAGACATACCAATACTTTCAAACTTTGAGCCATTCATTAACGATTTGAAACAGTCCTCTCTTTTTTAGATCAGAGTTCTATACAGCCCAATATTTTCAATCGTTACTTATACAGCCAGAACAGTGTAAGAAAACTCGAGTTAACTGCAGGCCAATACATTCATATTTGACCCATTCATTTACGAGTTGGAAGACTGAAGTTGGAAACAGTGAAATGCTGTCCTGTAGTTCCAACTTCTGAGCTGTTCATATTACAAAGGAAAACTGTTGCTAAGAACAAAAAAGGCAGTTTAACTTACATGTACGACTCACGTGGGCAGGTGTGTCAAAGTCATCATTGTCGCCAATTCTAAACAAAGGGTGATAGTGTGTTGAGTAGCATAGACCAACACTGTGCTATCTTTCGATTAATGATGTAACTCAGTTTGTGCTTGTCGAAACACAGTCTTTCCATTCAGGCAGTGGATACGATAAGGACACAACACACCTGCAGTGACATGGACTGGAATGAGGGTTGGTGTCACTGGAGAGTGCAAGAAGAGTGTTTGTGGAGAGCACGCATACAGCGAGCCAAAGTACAAAGTGAGGTCGCCTTCTTGGGTATCCGCCTGAATCTATAAATTATGTGCCCATCAATGGTTTGAAGATTTCATCCATTCATTAAAGAATTGGAAAAGTATAGTGATGGACATAATTCATCACCACAGCGACTGAAGTGTGTGTGGGCCAACTGTTTCAACACTGAAGAGACGGAAGGCAGTGCAAATAATGTAAGCACAGAGGCAACATGTCAGAATCCCTACTTTCTTCTTTTCTTCTTCTTCTTCTTCTTCTTCTTCTTCATGATCTGATCATGATGATCATCTTTCTTCTTCTTTTCTTCTTCTTCTTCTTCTTGGTCTTCTTCTTCTTCTTCATGGGTCATCTCTTCTTCTTCTTCTTCATGGTCTTCTTCTTCTTCTTCTTCATGGTCTTCTTCTTCTTCTTCTTCTTCTTCTTCTTCTTCTTCTTCTTCTTCTTCTTTCTTCTTCTTTTCTTCTTCTTCTTCTTCTTCTTCTTCTTCTTCTTCTTCTTCTTCTTTCGTTTTCATCTTCTTCTTCTTCTTCTTCTTCTTCTTCTTCTTCTTCTCTTTCGGGTAGACGTAAACACTGCAGACCAGTTAAGTCGACCATGACTCATCAGCAGTACATTATCTCCTCTGCTGGATTGCTTGATGACGACGGCTACTACTCTTTGGGGAGTGCCGGGACTGGGGCTGTGGTGAGACAAATCAGGGTGTGGCTGTGGACGGGGAGCCGGAATGAGCGGTGTGGGGCACAGTGCCACTGGGCTGTACTGACACAGAAAATGAAAGATGAAACAGCTAATAAACAAAATCGAACGTCTGATAACCAGACATCATTTGATCCTACGTTTTTTCTTTTTTATTAATCAGACTGCAACAATGAAAGAAGATGAATTATTGTACACCTTACCATCAGGAGATGACAGATATTTCTGTGTCTTGAAGGTATCTAAACAGACTGCGACCGAATCAGCACACCCCAATGACACTCGGGATACATTTCCTTCATTAGAGAAATAGGATATCAATGTCCAAACAGGAAATAAACACCCAGATTACCCCATTCAGTCCATCCTACGTCTGTATCCATCTTGATTCAGCGGCCAGTCTATCTCTGATTGGCTCCATTTCGTAGAAAAGGGAACAACCCAAAAAAGGAGCAGAGTTCGTCGGGTGTGTTTTCATTCTCTGCACGCGCGTCCTTAGGGGACGAAGAAACATCCATCAAGTCGCCACCTTTTTTCTCCCCTAAACAGACAGGACTGATGTCTACTTTTTGTCTGGGACGCCCCTGTAGGGAAAGGGGTTATATCGATCAGAATGGAGTCATCTGTTTGGTCTGTGACATCGTTGACCTGTTTTATTGGTGCAGAACGTGGTCTTTCCCCTTCTCTTCTCCTCGCCAAAGGTTTGCCTTCATGAAACGAAACCCTGCACTAATCACACCTTGCTCCACAAATTGGCTGGAGGGAAGAGAATGGGTGTGAGGAAGGGGGCGGCAATACTTTCTCTCTTTGGTCGGTCCATAATCAGACCATCATCACTATCAGTGTGCTTAGGCCATCTTGTACAGGATCTATGCTCGCCTGGGGCTAAAATTCTGCGTGCGGATTCTACGTGCCATCATTATGTATATATAATTCTTTTTCTTTCTTTCTTTCTTTCTTTTTTTTTTTTTTTTTTTTTTTCTTTTTGATTCACTGCAAATCCCTGATGCTCCTCCTTAAACTGCTCTTGGCCTTGGTGTGACCGGGTCTTTAACTGAGACCCTAACAGGTGTAGATATTCAAACGACGACAATGCAGACATACTAAGACGCGCCTGTGCTTGACGTACATATTCACACTTCAGCTGGATATAACAGGACGCATCCCGGCTCAGCCTACCAGGAATGAGTTACCCGGACTTGCCATGAGCTCTTAAGAGATGAAAAAAAAAAGAAAACAAAGAAAAAAAAAATATGCCCAGACCTGTAGGAGCTCTGCCCATTATATCCGCCATAAACTGAAAAGAAAAAAATCAGTGTTGAACAGGTTAATTCTGGTCATTATTTTAACCCATTCTCGCAAATTTTAAAGATGAAAGAGTCCTATAACGTGTGGAAAACCCAACACCATTAACTCCATCAACACCAACATGTTCGGGATTCCCAGCATTCTCCATCGCTCGTTCGTTTTGTAGTCACTCTTCACATCCTTGTAACTGTGTCATAGCACAAGCAATTTCCTCGCTCCTTTGTGTAATGTGAAGCAAGATGATAGCAGTTTAATACTAGTAACTTTTTAATCTTCTTCTCACAACAAGCTTCTAGTAATACTTACAGTGACTTCGCCTGAACTGGTGACAAGAATGCAGTATAAACACGGAGCCTGGCTGCAGCATTATGGCCACCTTGAATCTGAAGGGGCTAAACATTTTTCTGAGTTTTGAGATTTACATGTCATCAAGCACAGTCACTTTACTACTCTCATCGTACAGACCGTCTGACACTTTCTGCTTAAGTTTATTTATGTCAGATTCTGTGGCCCTTCATGCCCTGCTCTCATGGTGACCTCAATTTCGATGTCCTCTCCGCATCTGTGGTCTTGGTTTGGTTCCGACGGGGTCACCGGTATCGGCGAGTCCATGGGAGCTGTCGTTGGACGGACGTGGTGGCGCCCTCCCAGAGGGAGAGCTCACTCACGCCGGCTCCGCGACTAAGCAATTATTGTCGTCAGTAGGGGGCTTAGTAAGTGGTGTCCTGCGTATGTTAGATCAGAACAGGCGCCACTGAACTCCACCGAAGTGACTCGGCAGCAGTGCAGTGTCTCCTCCGGTGGGTTGCCTCTTGACGATGTGACATTGACGACTGCCTGTAGATTGCCGGTGCCGGGGCTGCGGCGGGGCCCACCGGGCTGTGGCTGTGGACGGGGTGTCGGCGTGGGTGCACTGCCTCTGAGGTGGCGCAGAGGTTGGCACAGCAAAAAAAAAAAAAAAAAAAAAAAAAGCTCATGCATTGTCTAGTCAAAATGTAAGGGGGGAAGGGGGGGGGGGATAGATCAGTGTCTTCAACCTCGGCTGCTTGAAGATCCATGTCAGACTTCAAAGGCACTCACCACTTCTTGTTGATCTGACCTGCTCTGAGTCTGCTTCCTGTGTGTAGGTTGGTTGTCTCTTCGTCACACTCTACACCTGATTGTGTTGATTTGTGAAATTTGAAGCGCATGCACGGTGGTTCGCATACAGGTAAGGGCCACGTGCAGGCAGATGACCGACTTTGCTGAACAGTGGACAAGTAGAAGATGGCATTCGTGTTAACATGAAAGGGCACCCTGGCCAAATAAACAATTCTCTTGGCCGGAAAAGATCATTTCTTTGCGCAACCGAACAGGAGTCTGACTAAAAGGCTGTTCAAACGCCAGCGTCAAGTCCGTGTTATTGTACGGTTCGGAGACTTGTTAACGCACAAAGAGCCTGGACAGCAAGCTGCAAGTCTTCACCAACACCTGTCTTCGCCAGATCCTGCGCATCAGATGGCCGGAACGAATCTCCAACGAGGAACTCATGCGCCGGACGAAGCAAGACCCAGTCATCAAGAGCATCCAGATGAGGAAGAGTGGTTTGGTTGGACACACCCTCCATAGAGGACAGGCCTATATCCCACGCCTCGCCTTAGACTGGAACCCATAGGGAAAGCGGAAGAGGGGACGACCAGTCACCACCTGGGAGAAGAACTCTGCAGGCAGAACTCAAGTTCACCAACATGACCTGGCGTGAAGCCAAGAGAACAGCCCAAGACAGAGCGAGATGGAGTGTGTGGCCCTGTGTTCCGATCGGAGCGAAGAGGACTAAGTCAAGTAAGTCAAGTCAGAAAAACAATGGCACCTTTTATTTTCTTTGGCCCTTGTAGTTTCAGAATTCCCTGTAAAAGGTTAAACCACAGTATTGTGTGTGGGTGTGATAATTCGTGAAGAAGTTGAAGTAAAAGGGTAGAGGCTGATGAGGTGTGGGAGCTGGAGAGGAAAAGAGCTTCAGGGGTCCTTCGTTTCCAGCTGTCGATCAGGTCATGTGGTTAGGTCAGTGGGTCACTGAGGGAGCTGTCAGTCCTATCCTAAAGGTTAGTATGTCACTAGAGCAGGGTTATTAGATCACCATCGGGCATCATGTCAAGGCTTGTCTTTTTTTTTAATCATGAATGGGTCTGGGTAATGTAAGTCTATACATCATGCTGTGTTGTACAAAGAAGGGGGGCGGGGGTAGTCCTCTGTCACCAACTGAATTTTCGCCAAGTGGACTTGTGCTGAGTAATCACTGCACTTTCGCAGATAATTTGATTTTGCCCAGGAGTAAATGCGCTTTTTGTCTATCCTAACCTAAGCACATAGCTGTGAACTTGTGAGAGCATTTCATGTACACCTGGCATGTCATGAAGTATTCACTAAGGCTGATCATTTCCCTTCTGATGTACACCCCGGCCGTGGCTATAATTGACAACGAAACTGGTTTCCACTTGAACGGGTGGGAAGACTTTAGTCTTGAATATCTCTGTGTTACTTGGTCGTGCAGTATTCTGTGTGTGTGTGTGGGGGGGGGGGGGGGTGGGGTGGGAAAGGGAAAGGGCTGATGTGTGTGTGTGTGCCTGTGCGCGTGCGCGCGCGTGCGTGTTGTGTGTGTGTGTGTGTGTGTGTGTGTGTGTGTGTGTGTGTGTGTGTGTGTGTGTGTATTCATGCGTCAGAGAGAAAACAGACAGACAGACAGACAGCGCCTCTGAACTTCTTCCCATGTTAAAAACTTCCACCATTCAGCAAGGAGTCTGCTCGGCGAAAGCCCACTCGGCGACCTATCATGGGTCACTGAGCAGTATGTGACCAGGTCAGACGGCCACCAGGGGAGGTGTCCTGGTTCCCAACGGCCAGAAGGTCATTATAAGGAAGGTTACTGAGTCACTGAGGTCCTCATTTGGAATGGAGTTTGCGTGTCGTAATTCATCTCACAGACGAAAGAGAAGTAGGGCCAGAAAAGGGCCAGATATAGCTTACAAATGTTTTTTTAACCCGGACTTAATTAGATCTGCCTTTTGTACTCCCGTGATGGAGAGAGGACCTCAATGAGACAAACGATGGAGCTCTGTGTGTGTGTGTGTGTGTGTGTGTGTGTGTGTGTGTGTGTGTGTGTGTGTGTGTGTGTGTGTGTGTGTGTGTGTGTGTGTGTGTGTGTGTGTGTGTGAAACAAAACACTGTTACTTACACACACACACACACACACACACACACACACACACACACACACACACACACACACACACACACACACACACACACACACACACACACACACACACACACACACACACACACACACACACACACACACACACACACACACACACACACACACACACACACACACACACACACACACACACACACCGTCTAACTTCACTTTTAGTGAACAGACGTTAAATAGACTAGCAACAACAACAAACAACAACAACAACACACACACACACACACACACACACACACACACACACACACACACACACACACACACACTCACACACACGCGCGCACACACACACACACACACACACACACACACACACACACACACACACACACACACACACACATGTCACTGTTGTAATCACAGAAAAACACCAATTAGTAGTTAATGATTAGTTGTGATTCCATCTGAACTGATCATACGTTTGATGCAGCAGAAGACGAGAGACGTTCTATCAATACGGTTACTCTCAACCTTAGTTTGGTGTGTTCCCAGAACATGTTGGCAAGTGTCTTTAGTGCGGAAGAGTCCTTTACTATTTAATTTGTTCGCCATTATCCCGTCACAGGTAATAGGGTAAGAACACAATCCCACAAAGCCATCCATCTACATATTCAGTGTTGAAGGGACCTAATGTGCTTTTGTCACACCGAACAGTCATGTCAAGGCAGCCAGCGCAGGAGCGATATTTCAACGTAGCTTGATTGCGTATGTATTTTGAAACTTTGCACATTGCCGTTCAAAGGTTGTTTTTTTTTTCCACTGACCGTTTACTCCATAGTACTCCTTAGGCAGTTCCTGGCAACCTACGCATTTCAAAAAACTGTCACAGCGAGTCCATGTCTGTCAGCACATAGCTAATGATCTGTACCTGTCCACTAATTTGTCCACAAAATCAAAATAACACTCCAACAAACAGAGCTTAGCGTACTGGTAGATAACCTACCTGACCTAGATAGGAAAGGCCCAGTTGGTATTGTTGTCTTTACGTTGTTACTGTTGTTTTGGGAAGAGTATAGGGGTAGTGTTCGTTTGTTTTGTTTTTGATGTATTTTTACTTCTACAACATCATAGCCTACTTCAGTCAAAGTTTAAACCGTTCCTCGTCGCCAGTTTTAGAGCTTGGTCAGGTGCAACCATACCATGTCCTGGTCTTTGGCGATGCTTGTCAGTCTTGCCAAAAGCAAGGTAGCCCAATAATATGGCTGATTCTGCAAGAAATGCAACGCGCTTCTAATACACGCTCTCCGAGCGCTCTGAAACACAGGTAGGACATGTACTCGACAGTAAGTACGACGTTGATTTATCTGCAGTCTGAGCTCCAGGTTCACTTCAGTAAAGGGGTGGGCCACAACCTTTTGTTTGTATGGTAGCTGGCGTGCAGACTGTGTCCCAGTTGTAATTATTATATTATTATATTGGGTATTCATATAGCGCCTATCCTCGGTCACAGACCAAGCTCTAAGCGCTTTACAATAAACACACTACCTCACTCACTCAACGGGCTGCCTACCCAGGTAGAGCCGGCCGAAGAGCAGCCTACTGGCGCTCATTCAGTCGTTTCCCGTAACATACAAATATCAATCACTTATTTTCATTTATCTCATTTGTTCCTCCAGTTTCTCACATAGGGTGCATGCGATGGTTATACGTTTTCCTCCATTTCCACCGGTACACGATGGCACACGATAACAGTAAGTGGCAATTTTTGTGGCTTGGTAAGCGGTTTGTGCCAGTCAAGATACGTTCTTTCCATTTAGGCAGTAGACACAATAAGGTCACAATACACGTGCGGTAACTGGGAGTGGGAACAGCAGGGAGGTGGGACGGCTGGCTGTCGAGGGCATGCATACAGCGAGCCACAGTTCAAAGCAAGATCGCATTCTTTGCCGTACACACGAGTCTAAAAATTATATGCTGACCAGTTGTCATGACTCATTCATCAAAGATTTGGGAGAAAGTAGTGACAGGCAACATTTGCTGCCACAACAACGGAATTCTGTGTGGGCCAACTGTTTCAACATTTGAGCCATTCACTGGAGAGTTGTAAGAGTGTGATAAGAAAGGCCGAGCAAAGATCGTACATATAGAAGCAGCGAGTCAGAAACCCTCTTCTTTCCTCCTCCTCCTCTTCCTCCTCCCCATCCTCCTTTTCTTCTTCTTCTTCTTCTTCTTCTTTTTCTTCTTCTTCTTCTTCGTGTAGAAGTTGATAACATTACAGATCAATTTATTTTGAGCATGACTGCAGCAGTGCAGTATCTCCTCTGGTGGGTTGCCTGGTGATATTTACTGCTCTCTGGATTCCCGGTTTCGAGGATGTGACAAGACAGTTGAGGATATGCTGTGGACGGGGAGCTGAAATGAGTAGTGTGGGGGTGATGTCACTGAAGCGTGGGGTGTAATGTCACTGAAGTGACGCAGAAGATGAGAAATACGTCTGAATGTAAAGTGTCTGAATGAATGTTGTGTGACTGAGTTGAGATTGGAACTCACCAAGGACAGCCTGCTCACATTTAATTCAAGGCTCTTTTTTCGCTCCGACTGCAACATTGCAGACAAACTAGTGACTAAACATCTAAATTTCTATGTCTGGAAGATAACTGAACATACTGCGAACGTGTCAACACACGCCACAGAATGCTCAATATGCATTTCCTCCATTAAAGAGATACCAAATCAATGCCCAGATAGTAAATCAACCCCAGACTACCCCATTCAGTCCATCCTACGTCTGTACCTATTCTTGATTCCTCGGTCAGTCTATCTCTGATTGGCTCCATTTTCGTGGAGAAGGGAGACAATCAGGGAAAAAAAGGAGCAGAGGTCGTCGGGGTGTATTTTCATCCTCTGCAGGCACGTCCTTGGGGAATGGCCAAACATCCCTCAAGTCGCCACCTTTTTTCCCTAAATAGACAGGACTGATGTCCACTCTTTGACTGGGACCCCCAGGAGGGAAAGGATGGATATCGATCAGGATGAAGTCATCTGTTTCGTCTGTCACATTTGTGACTTGTCTTAACGGTTCCGACCGTGGTCTTTTCCCCTCTCTTGTACTCACCATACATTTGCCTGGATGAACGAAACCTTGCACTAGTCACACGTTCCTCCACAAAAACAGCCAGAGAGAAGCGAATTTGTGGGAAGGAGAGGTGAGGTGAAAACTTTGTCTCTCTGGTCATTCCGTAATCAGACTATCATTATTTTCAATGAGCTGGATACGAATCTGGGAGGCCATTCACACAGGGCCTACGTTCACGTGGGTCGTGGACTCTACACTTAGACTCTACGCACCATTGTTGTGTACATATTGCCTGCCCAGCAAAATGTCGATTGTAAATAACTCTAAATTAGTCAATTTTGAAAAGAATTGTTAGTAAGTCGGCCAAACAACAGAGACAAACAAATTACAAGACAATTTGTCACTTGTCCCTGTTGTTCGGCAGACTTATTGATAACTCCTTTTTTTTTTAGTTTTCGCCTGCAGTCACCTCACTTTGAAACTAACGGAATTAGTATCGTAAACCTTTTTGAAATAAAGTATGCCTATGAGTGTTCTTATTCACCAGTTCGACAGGTTTCAAGAAAGCCTTCACTCTATACGGCTCTTAAACTCCATATTCTTCTCCTACCTCCAGCATGTGGATACTCACACTGAATGTATTTCTGCCTCATTATAAATATAATATTCCCATAGACATGTCACTCTTCTCTTCCTTCTTTTGACCCTGTCGGTTTTTAAAATGGATGCCATTATTTCACCGGCTCACAGTATCTTTTAAGCTTCAATGCTATCAAGCGTTGTCATCTGAGCAGAAAATGCGAAATGACTCTGATCCAAATTCAATGAAGCGCTGCTTTGGCCGTCTTTTCGTCCATTATAAAACATACATCCCCAGACAGTTCCATCCCCGCCGCTGAACCAAGTGCTCTGCCTCTTGCCCTCAAAATGCTTTATCGATCCCACCGTAGAGCTGTGGGGGGTTTGTTCTGACACCCTCTCTGCCCTCAGAGTCATCAATTGCCGAGAGATGAATAGCCCTGTGGGTCTTGAACTAGCTGGACTGAACGCTGGCGTCAAAAGCGGTGGTGATAACCGTGGCCTCGCCGGCATTCCTGGTCGTGCTGGCGCTATCGACAGTTAGGTTGACCAATTTGCTTGGAGTATCTCGTAGAAGAAAAACTTTTGACATTTCCCACACAAATCTTGAAACCCAAGATCAGTTGTGCTGGAAAATGCAGCAAGGGGATGAGGTACCCAGATATGCCATGAGCTCGTGGGAGAAAAAAAAAAAAAAAAAAAAAAAAAAAAAAAATCCAGACTTAAAGGAGTTCCGCCCATTAACCCCCATAAGCCGAAAAGAAAAACTTGTCTTGAGCAGGGTTTTTTTTTCACCCATTCTCACCCTCTCAAGATGAAGGAGCCCTGTATGTTTGGAAAACCCTTGTTATTAACTCCATACACGCCAAGATGTTCGGGATTCCCAGCATTCCCCAACGCTCATTTGTTTTGAAGTCACTCTTCAAATCCTTGTAATTTTGTCATAGCAGAACCGTTTGCTCGCTCCTTTGTGTACCGTGAAGCAAAATGATTGCACTTTAATACTTGTGACTTTTTTAAATCTTCTTCTCACAACAAACTTCTAGTAATAGTTACGGTGACATGGTTTGAACTGGTGACCAGATTGCAGTATCAACATGGAGCCTGACTGTAGCGTTATTACCGCATTGGATCTGAAGGGCTGAACAACGTACTGAGTGTTGGGATTTACACGTCACCAGGCACAACCACTCCACTGCGAACATATACAGATTTCCTGAGGTATTCCGCTTAAGCTGATTTTATGGTTGAAAAGCGATCACTTTATCTGACTGAGACGCTGGTTGTAGAAACCTGAGTTTAGATCGTTCATTTTCCTTACTGTCTAATTTTCATTAATGATTGTTGGTTACGTCATTGTGTTGGACACAACATACTTTATCTTTTAATACGCTTTCAGTTCTGAGATGCTCACCATTGTCAGCTGGGCTGCAAACTATGTGAACTTGAAATTCCATGGAACAGAGATGAATACACTGCTGCCACATAAATCTCCCTCAGTTAAGAGAAAAGGAGGTACCAAAAAAACAAAAAAAAAAGACCAGGTGGGACACCCGGCTGTTAACTTGTATATTTGTTGATGCTGGCCTCCATTGCTTCCACACTGCTAGTGCTGATATCGTGTATCAGCAGAAGCCACAGAAGCTTCGGGATCAGCAGGAACTACAAACACCAGGCGTTGTGTTTTCCAGGAAGCCCACAGTGGTCTATTATCTGCAGACTTTCTTCTGCCGTTTGCTTGGTTTCCTCTCCCCTCTTTGTTTCTTTCAAGGAGCCATCATACCGCCTCCCAAGGCTCTTGACTGGTTCTTCTGTTACAGTTGGAATGGCCTGATTGATTACAGTGAGCTATACAAGTACTCTTAATGATAACAACAGCAACAACAACAATAACAAGGAAGTTTAGCACAGTTTTGCATCATCCAGTCAATACTATAGAGGGATCCGATCAGTGTCTTTGTTTTTCGCCACTTGGAATTCCATGTGGCACATTAAAGGCACTCACCACTTCCTGTTGCTCCGACTGGCTCTGAGTCTACTTCCTGTTACTGGCAGGCTGTCTCTTCACAACGCTTTACACCTGATTTAACTACAACTACTACAACAAATAACGTACACCCCAAAACAAAAAGAAACATCATTATGTTTGAGTACCAGCGAGAGCTGGAAACGAAAGAAACTGTGAAGTTTGAAGCACACACGCGGTGGTTTTACACGGACAAAGACCACGTGCAGGCAGTCGGCCGAACTAAGGGAACAGCGGGCGGGAGGAAGCTGGCATTCACGGTAACCTGATAACACACCTCCACCAAATAAACAGTTCCCTTGCCAAGAAAAAGTTGTTTATCTCTATAAATGAACAGGAGTCCGACAAAGGTAGTGAGTGTGCCCTACAAGAAGAGAAACTGAATCTCTCCTGTCTGCATGTTTGGTCCAGTCAACATGGTCATTTAACATGTTCAGTCTTACATGAAGTGGGAAGACTTCGATTCACAAGAAAGTTGGCACCTTTTTCCTTTGGCATCTGTAGTTTTACAACGCCCTTAGAAAGTTTAACCGTAGTTTTGCGTGTGGGCGTAACAATTCGTGTAGAGGTTGAAGCAAAAAGGTAGAGGCTGATGAGGTGTGTGGGGGGGGGTGGAGATGGATTAGAAGGGAGTTCAAGGGTCTTTTGCTTCCAGCTCTCGCTGGTATTTCAAACATAATGATGTTTCTTTTTTGTTTTGGGGTTTACGTTATTTGTTGTAGTTGTTTGAGTTTTCATTTTGTTTTTTTTTTTTTCTCTCTCTCTCTCTCTCTCCTCTCTCTCTCTCTCTCTCTCTCTCTCTCTTTCGTAAAGGTGCATTTGACAGGAAGATATTCCACTGCTCAAGCAATGTCAAAGAAACATACAATGTAGTCTTTTTCAAATCGACCTCGACATTTGATTCTGGAGATAAGTCTTCTAAAGGAACAACATTTGGTGGGGAGGTGGGCGTGGAACGGGAGGTGGGAGTGGAACGGGAGGACGGGCACCAGTCTTCAGGCTTCCTGGTTTCATTGTCTCACTGCCTAGTATAACTGTGTGTTCTCAACACTTGATTAAGTGGTGAATAATTCGCATTTTAACGAGCAGAAAATTGACATCATCTGTTGACAACAACAGTACAGACAAAGAGCAATTGTCTCCAGAGACGTCGAGGCCCTCAAGTTCCGGGATACGATCGGCCTTTCTTGCAGCCTTGACCCTAGGGACATTGACCCCGTGAGATCATCGATCAGGTCATGTGATCAGGTCAGTAAGTCACCGAGGGCGGAGTCACTGGCTTCTTAAAGGTAACTATGTCACTAAGAGGAGGATTGTTGAATCACCGTGGTGAGTCACTGGGTTATGGGCCATCGTCAGAGGGTTTTTTTGTGTGAATCAGTTGTGGGTCATGTGCAAGTCACCGAATGACGCCGGGTCATACTGTATCATATATAAGGGGGGAGGGGGGTCCACCTTCGCCGTGTAGACTTCTGCCGAGTGACTTCTTTCCTTTCGCCGACTGTTCAGTCTAGTCCAGAGGTAACTGCAAAAGTGGGGAACTTTTTGTCTGTCCTTACCGCTGAGCATGATCCTGAGGGCATTTCACTTACACCCATCATATCATCAAGTTTTCGGTAGAGCTGATCATTTCCCTTCTGATGTAGCTCCTGGCCATGATTATATTTTGTCAACAAAATTGATTTGCACTTCAAAGGGTGGATGTTTTAAATAACCATTTCATTATTTAACAAAAATAACTAAAAAGTGTGTGTGTGTGTGTGTGTGTGAGAGAGAGAGAGAGAGTCCACTCGGAGAGAGAGAGAGAGAGATTTAGGGACAATAGAGTTTCTTCCCATAGTGAAATACTAGCCCTGATTCAGCGGGAGTCCACTCGGCTAAAGTCCACCCGATCACAGTCCACTCAGCAAAAGTCCATTCAGCAACTGTTCACTCGGCAACAGTCAGTTCACTCGGCAAAATTCCACTCGGCAAAATTCCACTCGGCGACAGTCCACTCGGCAACAGTCCACTCGGTAACAGTCCATTCGGCGACTTATCGCGGGTGGTGAGTAGTGTGTGCTTGGGTTAGTCAGCCACGAGGGCAAATTTCCCGGTACCTAAGGGCCAGTAGGTCATGAGGAGGAAGGTCACTAAGTTACCGAGGTCCGCGTGGGAATGGAGTGTGCGTGTCGTAATTCAGCTCACAGACAAAGAGAAGTGGGCCAGGAACAGGCCAGAGATAGCTCACGAATATTTTTAAACCCGGACTTCATGAAATCTGTGTTTTACACACCCGTGATGGAGAGGGGATCCGAACGAGGCAAGGATGGTGTGTGTGTGTGTGTGTGTGTGTGTGTGTGTGTGTGTGTGCGCGCGCGCGCGCGCACGCGCTATGGATTTTGCTTTCAACTTTCAATGTAAGCAACCACTGGCAACATATGAAGCTTGCTACGGGTCTCTCACATAGCGTAACCTTTAACCCCAGTTAGGTTCAGATGCCTTGAGCTTTTAAGCAATATGTAACCATGTCGTTCTAAAACTCTTTTTTTTTTTACAGAGCGTATGTCATATTTTTTTAGATCTTTGTTCCTATTGATGAAGAACTGTATTTCTCTTGGTAATAGTTTCAAAACGCAGTGACTGAAGGCGGAAAATGAAGCAATTTTAAAAAAGAAACTGCATTAATTCCACAATCGACATGGACAAACAGATTACAGGACAGAACACAATGCATTTCGGCCTTTTGGGTCTTCTTCGGGCAAAAACAAACAACATACAGGCCAATGAAAACGAAGAGCGAGAAACCACTTATCGTCTCGTATTCGCCGCAAAGGGTTGTTGGATGAAAACGAGGCCGTTAAGAAGGAATCCTTGGAGTTAAGATAATAATGATGACAATGATAATAATGGTAACAATAGCAGTAATAGCGATAATAGTGGCGATGATGAAAACGTAAATAATGATATAACGAATATTGTTAATAATCCTTTTTTTTTTTTCTTCTTTTTTTCTTGTTGATAGGCCTAATATGACGAAAATAGTTGTAATGTTAATAGTGGCTAAACACTGAAGGGGAGAAAGAAAAAGAGGGGTGGAGATTGGTAAAACAGTAGGGTTTGTTCGCTTGTTTTGTAATTATTGTTGAATGGTATGATAAATTAGTGATGGTAGTGATTATGATAATAGCAGGGCTGTGATTTAACGTTCGTCAACTCGTCAGGTGAGCCGGCAAATCGCACTGAGCGAATTTACTGTTGTCGTCGCCTGGATGGCGACCTGAAAATGTCCCTGAGTGGTAGAGAGATTCCATACAGTCAACGTAGACTCTGATACTCGCACATGCATTTGCTGAGTGAATCCGACATTAGAGAAAGCGCTGGTCAGCTACAGGCGCCATCTTACGTCACTAAAGACACTGCATGCACAAAAAATCACATTTGAGTTTTGCTTTGTCACAGTCAGATGTGGCGTTTTCTGAGCAGCTAGCGGGTTACTTTATCATCAAATATTAAGACCCAGTTGGCTCCATGGTCTGGCTGATGAAATCTCAGCATTGATTGTTTGCAACAGTTATTGTACCTTCATTACTGAGGAATTCATCACGACAAAATCGCAGAAATGGTAACGCTGTACAAGGCGGTACACCCATCTTGATGAATATACTGTCTTCATTTTTTTTCTTTTTGCTCTGGGGAGAAGAACGAAAAAGAAAGAAAAGAAAACGAGAAGGTGGACGCAATTTTCTGTTGTTCTTTCTTTCTTGAGCCCGAGATCCTTGGCCACTGATGCTATTTGCTCATCAACACTTTTGAGTCTTCGTGTGTTACGTTTTCTTTTTACCTCCCCAAATCCTTGTTGCAGATTAGGCAGACTCGGCAGAAGAAGCTTATTTGAGGTTTCGGGCACGTCGGTGGCGATTAGTCCTGCTGGTAAAGATAACAGATCACTTGAAGCAAGGAACAGGGAAAGCTGTGTTTATTCTTCGACAGTGTCTAGGAGCTGATGAAGAGAAAGTGATGGCGTTGTCGTTGGTGGCCATAGTGACAAAGCAGACGATATTGGTACCAGTGGAAGGTAACGGTGATACAAGTTTGTCGGACGACCGAGCATGCGATGAACAAGTCTTGGAGCTGTTGGGATTTGGATGGCAATGTCATCCTGAGGTGTGTTTTTTTTTTTTCCCCCTCAGGACAAGATCTTTTGTTCAAACACAGCCACGTCCTGCTTTGAATTATGACATGAGGCTTAGTTTCCCCCATCACCGTTCCTCTCGCTTCCTTTTAACAGTATGTATGAGCTCGTAGCGTTTTCAGAAGAAAAATGACGCATCGCTCACGTGACCGTAAGAAAGTTGTTTAGCAGATGCACGGACCGAATACTAGAAAAAATGAGGTCAGGAGTTTGTAATAAAAATTATATTGCTCACTTTGCTGTGGGAGGTCTCCAAGAATGTGAGAAATTTAACTGCCATGCACTCCCACGCTCAAACTATGCGTATGTGCATGTGCGCGCGCTCATGCGCGTGCGCGTGTGTGTATGGTTATGCATGTTGGCATGTATGGGTGCCTGACTGGAATGATGTGCTTACCTGCGGGTCAGTATATGCGTGAGTCGCGCGTGCAGGCGTATATACACGCGTGTGTGTGTGCACACACACACACACACACACACACACACACACACACACACGCACGCACGCACGCACACACACACACATACACGCACGCACGCACGCACGCACGCACGCACGCACGCACACACACACACACACATTCGGACAGAGCGGACACAGCAACCTCACCAGCTGCTCCTCACTTCTCAGCAAAACAAACATAACAATGGTAGCTGTGTCTCCATGTGATTCCTGGACCTGGCCATACTTAATCTGTGTCGTCAGACACTTCCATTTCCTTTCTGGAAGGCGGCTGACATGTAAGAGACTGGCGATACCAGAGAAGAGTCACTGAGACAGGAAGACCCGAGGGCTACGACGAGACAATCAGGACGAGGTCGAGGGTAAAGTGGGGGGGGGGGTGAGGAGGAGGAGGGTGACCATGTGATTGAGGGAATAGAAAAGCTAGAGGGCGGCATGAGTGGCAATGGACCACAGCCACTGGATGTATCATGGAAGATGAGCTAGAACAGGGTGTGCTCCCACGCCACAATCAGGATTTTGCACTAAACCACGGTGTAATCCATGTAAGCGTTTTGAGGCCTACCATTAATTTGAGCCAGTATTTAATATGGAACTGATCTTGATCAAAAGAATAACCAATTATTTTCCTTGTTTAGGGGATCTTCACCGATGAATCACAAACAACCTTCACATAGGGGAAGCCGTTAGCTGACACACATTTCAGGCCTTTGCACTCACCCGTGACCCTATCTTTGCGCCAGCTTCAAAAGCACAAAATCATCCCATTCCTTTGATTTTAATCTGTCTGCTTGGAACCACCTGGCTTGTACCTTGATGGCCACGTGAAAGAAAAGGAAGAGAATCAGTACACATTCTCAAAACAATCCTATTGCGCCAGTCTCCTAATACTCGATTCCTTAAGCAAGGCCTTGGCGCATTCGTTTTTGGTGTGCAGCCTGTGGAATACCAACAAATGACTGTTGGGTTCGTGTATAGACTAGGAATATTGCTTTGCCGCTGTTTGTACTGGGTGAATTTAGTTGTTGAGGTGATTCGTAAAGACGGTTTCAAAGGTTAACTGATTTTTCATTCATCTACTTACTTCGTCTTGAACCCATCAGCTCCTGACCCTAAAACACCCAACTCTGGCAGCAGATACCAGAGTGTGTAGATTTTCCGCCTTAAAGATCATCACAATGGAGAACGTCTTCTTACAGACCCGGTGCACGCTTTCTCATGGCTGGCGAGGCTAATTATTGGGGTACTGGCCTTAGAATAGTTTAGGCAGATAGGGTAGAGGTCTGTAGACTCCCTCCTTCCGTGACACCCGTCTTCTCATACGCTGCCGTTCTTATTGAAGCCCCAAAGACTGCCACAGCTGCTGTGCCAGTGACTCCAGTCAAACAAGAGCGTGCTTCCCGGCACCGAAAACTGCATGCTGAAACAATAGTATCGCCTTGCTAACAATTCTAAAAAAATGTGCGTCCTGCCCAATTGGTAGTCTATATTTTTCATACATGAAAAGATTTGACACAGAAAAAAAACAAGGAAGAAAATGTATTTAACATTACTACATCAAAATTCATAATTTCATGTTGATAAAAACTGTTACAAAAAAGAGTAAGCTGTTGCGTTAAAAAAAAAGTAGGAGAGATAAATGTATGAGACGAATGTGAACAGTATTAGTTCCTTTTTCATGCTTAGGAATGCTCAGCATCATCTCTTGTATTTGTGAATTTTTGTCTCTTGACAAAAAAGACCCTGAAAACAACTCTAGGCTATCTACGTATCCCAAATGAATCTCCGCGTATGCTTGTTTCTGTGTGTAGGACATGTGAGAAAGATGACCCAAAAGGTTTGTAATGTAAGGGCAAGATAACACAAGTCAGTGAGACTGTTTGAAATTGTAAAAAGAATTCAGTTCTTCCACCGCCACAGAGTCTCAGTCTCACTCTTTATTCTAGGAAAAGCATAGAAGAATGGGCAAGGGGACCGATTGAAATGACCTCACAAGCGTTAAGCCTGCAGTCTCTGACACTCCTCTCCATCCTCTGTGAACTATCCACTCACACACACACACACACACACACACACACACACACACACACACACACACACACACACACACACATGCATGCACACACACACACACACACACACACACACACACACACACACACACACACACACACACACACACACACACACACACACACACACACACACACACACACACACACACACACACACCTATCTTTCACACTTTTTACCCTCCTCCACTCGTCACACACCACACACCTCCCACACACCTCATCTTTCCTGTACCCTCCTCCCAACCCTACCCCCAACCTCCCCCCCACACCTCATCTCCTGTTAGCACCCTACCCCCCCCCCCCCCCCCCGTTAGCACCACCCCCCCCCCCCCCCCCCTCCCACTTTTCCCCTTTTCTGGTAGTTAGCACTCCTTCCCGTTCTACCTGAAAACTATTCTCCTAACTCTGTGTCTCCTTCTTCTTCCTTCTCCACCCTCTCTCCCCCTTTCCACTCTCCCCTCGTGTGACATTGTATTACATCAGACAAAATACAAGAGAATATATAGAACAAGGTGTAAAGTAAAGCAGATTTGATCAACAATGCAGAGAAGGCAAGTGACTTTTCGACACAATATATGCAACAATATTCCCCAGACAGCGTTCATCAATGCTGACCACTAAATGGGGACTACGATTGAGTCATTTTGAAGTCTAGTCTTTGTAACGCCTGCAGAAGACATGTTTGTCGAATTTTCACGTGTTTGTTTTATGTCGCACACTAATTCTGCATTAATTTGTACTTTGTTATAGGTTTTCGTTTTGTATTTTGCAATTGTTTACAGTACCGCTACAGTCTGTTTCAGTTTCCTGTCATATTCAATTCTTTTTGTTGTATTTCCTGTTTCAAAAATGAACCTGACGAAGCTGCCAGGGTGAAAGTTCGTTCTGAATGAATAAATAAAGAAATGAACCAACGACGCTTTGATGAAAAGAGTTTTATTCTTCTGTTTTATCCAGTCTTGGGACATAATTGTGTTTACTTTCAAGGCCACCCACGCTGATGTAGCTTCTGTACTAAGGCTTGTCTGTTTTTGTTCAATAGATGAATACAGAGAGAGAGAGAGAGAGAGAGAGAGAGAGGGGGGGGGGGGGTCTCGATGGGAAGAGATCTAGCAGTCAGACCCTCGGGGATTTAAGGGGAGGGGGAGGAGGAAATGGCCTTGATGATGCGGCACCCTGACGTACAAAGACACTGGGGGATATTGAATTAGAAGGTCAACACAGAAAAATAAAGGGCAAAAATATAAAAGAAGAAACAAAAGAAAATGGAAAAAAACGGATGAAGAAGAAGAAGAAAGAAGAAGAAGAAGAGAAGAAGGAGGAGGAGGAGGAGGAGGAGGAGGAGGAGGAGGAGGAGAAAAAGAAGTAGAAGAAGAAGAAGAAATAGAAGAAGACCAACAACGAGGGCAAGAACAATGAAAACGAAACAAGAAGAGTGAGAACGAAGAGGAGAGCAGGAGAAACAAAACCATCAGCATAAAGAACACGAACGATAAGAAGATCCGGGAGAAACACCATGAAAAATAACAATAAGAACAAAGAAAAAAGAAGAAGACGAACATTATTAAAATCAACGAGAAAATTAGAAAGAAGAAGAAGAAAAAGAGGAGAACAACAACAACAACAACAACAACAACAACAGCCGCCGTGGCGAAGTGTAGCGTCGCGGACTCCTGGCTGGGAGGTCGTGGGTTCGAATCCCATCAGAGTCATGTGGGTTTTTTCTGCCCCGACCGGCTCCTACCCAGAGTTGAGTTTGCTGCGGACTCAGTTGGGAAGACTGGGACCACACAGTCGAGTTTCATCCACTTAATGGATGCGTTTCTGAGAGTGTTGCTCAAATTTCCTGACCAACACTGCAGGTGCCTGTATCTCTCGGGCTGGTTGACACCGGGATATATTATGAAAGGAAGCGTAGAGTACAGCCCTGTCATGTAGTCTCAGACCGAAATGGAAATCCGTAGCATCATCTTCATCATCCTCATTCTCATCGATCAGCATTAAAAAAAAAAAAATGTCTCAAATTCTGTGGCCCTTCATGCCCTGCTCTCATGGTGACCTCAGTTCGATGTCTTCTCCACGTCTGTGGCCTGGTTTGGTTCCGTCGGGGTCACCGGTATCGGCGAGTCCATGGGGGCTGTCGTTGGACGGACGTGGTGGTGCCCTCCGGAGGGAGAGCTCACTCACGCCGGCTCCGCGACTAAGCAATTATTGTCGTCAGTAGGGGGCTTAGTAGGTGGCGTCCTGCGTTTGTTAGATCAGAACAGGCGCCACTGAACGCCCACCGAAGTGACTCGGCAGCAGTGCAGTGTCTCCTCCGGTGGGTTGCCTCTTGACGACTTGACATTGACTGCTCCCTGTGGATTGCCGGTGCCGGGGCTGCGGCGGGGACCAGCCGGGCTGTGGCTGTGGACGGGGTGTCGGAATGAGCGGCGTGGGTGCACTGCCTCTGAGGTGGCGCAGAAGCTGGGACAGCAAAAAAAAAAAACAAAAAAAAAGCAAAAAAAAAAACAAGATAAGTGAAGAGGATGGGTGTACTAAATAGTGATAGGAATATTTTCTGTAATACGTTAAGGATAGCAATACTCACTTTTTGGCATCGTTCGTTCATTAAACGCTATTGGCAAAAACAGACGGGTTTTATGACAAGAATCTCATTACATCTAGTTTGCGAATAACTGGATTTGATAAAGATATACACTTTATTCATGTCTTTTATTTTAGTATTCTTTTCTACAGCACAATCTATATCAATGAAGAATTACCTCTTTTTTTTTATAGATTGCAAATATTGTTCAGTAAGATGAAATATAGAAGAAGAACCGCAGAGTGTACTGCTCGCATAAGTTTCGGGAATGAAGATTTTATTTCACGACGGCTTCCATATCAAACGTTGTTCGAGCCAAAGATGAAAATAAGGACGCATGCTGACTTTGTCTACTGTATTTTTATCGTTTTCACTATATTGTCGTCTAGGAGCCTTATGTGCCATGTAAGAGGCACAATGGGAATTGTACAGTGCCTTTATAAACCATGGCAGGTTCTCAGAGACTTCAACATTGATGAGAGGCTCGTCCAAGTCATCCAGGCCCTATACGAACACTCCAGCAGCACAGTACTTCTCAAAAGCCAGCAGGGCCAGTTCTTCCCGACCACAGTCGGAGTCAGGCAAGGGTGCCTACTGTCTCCAGTCCTGTTCAACATCTTTCTGGAGAGAATCATGCAAGAGAACCTCGAAGAACACCCCACCACCATCAGCATTGGCGGCTGGCCGGTCTGTAACCTTTGTTTCGCAGACGATATCGACCTCATGGGGGGCAGCAACACCGAGTTCCAGGATCTCACAAACAGACTTGTCACAAGAGCAAGTGCCACGGCATGGAGGTCAGCACAGAGAAGTCAAAGGTCATGGTCAACAGCACGACTAAAAGCAGTGCCAACATAATCATGAATGGTGAACCCCTGGAAGAAGTGACCAGCTTCAGGTACTTGGGAGCAACCCTGTCCAAAGATGGCACCTGCACAGCAGAAAAATCCGATTCAGGATCAACTCCGCATCAGCAGCGATGGCCAGACTGAACAGAGTGTGGAAGGGCAACATCAAATTCCACACAAAATTCCGGCTCTACAAGTCTCTAGTGGTCTCGATCCTCTTATATGGTTGCGAGACATGGACACTGATGGCTGAAACAGAAAGAAGAATCCAGGCGTTTGAGACCAGGTGCTGAGAAACTACTCCGCATCTCATACAAAGAACACAAGACCAATGATTATGTGCGGAACCTGGTCACTAACCTAGTGGGCCCCAAGAACCACTTCTGGCAATCGTCAAACGACGGAAGATGGCATGGTTTGGCCACATCAATCCGTCACAACACACCCTCTCCAAAACCATCCTTCAAGGTACCCGTTGAAGGAGGGCGCAGACGAGGACGTCAGAGAAAGAGCTGGTCCGACAATATAAAGGACTGGACCAAAATGACCATGCCAGATCTCCTCAAGACAGCCACTAACAGAAGAGCCTGGAGAGAAACGGCGGCTGCATCATCACGTCCCCCCAACGACCCCAGCGGTCAGGGGAATGACTGACTGACTGACTTTATAAACCAAATTAACGGTTGCAAACCACACACTGACAATTTTTTTTTTACACTGCCGGCCTCTCTCTCTCTCTCTCTCTCTCTCTCTCTCCTCTCTCTCTCTCTCTCTCTCTCTCTCTCTCTCTCTCTCTCTCTCTCTCTCTCTCTCTCTCTCTCTCTAGCAGCACAGAAAAAACCGATTCTGGCACGCCAGATGCACAAGTCCACCATGACTGAGTAGGTTCGCTTCTTCAATACTTTGTGTCACTTTCTATAACGCTCGGTATCCTTAGCCTTTTGTAGAACCACACTAACGGTCGAAAAATAACGGGACTCCAAACGCTCACTGACTATCCTCCGCCATCTTGCTGCGAACTCCGAACTTTGTGTATGGACCTTTGGCCCCACAATAAATGGCGCGGCGTTTAACGCGCAAGTGTGTGTGTGTGTGTGTGTGTGTGTGTGTGTGTGTGTGTGTGTGTGTGTGTGTGTGTCTGGTCTCTTTTCTCTCTCTGGTTGTTTTAACCCAAGTTTAGAACTCACTTATGATTATGATTTATATTCTATATTTGTTTATCTTTTCGTTTAATATACTGTGTGTTGTCTTTGATAACGAGGTATTTTTTTAACAGAAGAATAAAACTGAAGAAAAAGAACAAGAAAAAAGAATACCATCAGATATAATAATGATAAGAATAATAACAACAATAACAACAACAAAATATATCAACAACAACGAGACCAACATGAACAAGACAGAAACTAAGGTTTTTGTTGTCGTTGTCGTTGTCGTTGTAGTTGTTGTAGTTGTTGTGTTTGTTGTTGTTGTTTTCCTTAAGGTCAGTTTGAAAGAAAGCGAAGGCTAGAAACACGAAAGTAAAAGAAAATAGCACACACTGTCACCGTTTTAAGCAAGAAAAAGAAAGCAGAGCAGAACTTGATGGAAAGGCTTCAAGAAGGGAGCTTTTAAGGGATAATTGAGTAGAATCTTGATAAAGGGATAAAACAAAAAACTCCCCAAAACAAAAACTCTCCCTCCCTCTCACTCTCTCTCTCTCTCTCTCTCTCTCTCTCTCTCTCTCTCTGTTCACACGCGCGCGTGAGGTCACACGTGTGTGTGTGTGTGTGTGTGTGTGTGTGTGTGTGTGTGTGTGTGTGTGTGTGTGTGTGTGTGTGTGTATGTGTGTGAGTGGGGTTGGGTGTCCTTGGGACATTTCCAGTTAATCTTTGACCGACCCCCTTTTCATCCCTTGGGATTCTTAAGCACTGGCGTGGCATATTTCCTTTCACAAAGACTGGTCACTAAACCTCGCCCACCCCAGTCCTCTCTACCGCTTCTCTGTCCCTGACACCGTTCCCCCGCACACTCCGACCCCCCCCCCCCCCTCCGCCGCCCCCCCCCTAACACACCACACACACACACACACACACACACACACACACACACACACACACACACTGCTGAAATATCTGTATTCACTGAGCCGTTGTCATAATGAATCAGGAGTTGTTTGCCTGCACTTGCATCTCTCCGCCAAATCATCTGCTCCGTTTGGGGTCATTCTAGGCGGACTGCATGGACCAGAATATTGTCCAAACACAGATTAGTTGAGCCAAGACGCGAGCTGCCAGCGCTGCTGCGTCTGACAGTGCTGAAATAATTGTACAGTAGAGCTGACCACCTGACCTGTTATTGGCACAGTCACACGTCTCTTGCATGCTTTTTCGATCCAAAAGTACAGGCTCAAAAGTTTTGTTGACTATTTACCATTCTTTTCCCTTTTCTGCCCTGCCTTGGAAAAGGTCGAGGTAGCGCAGGGGGGGTACTAGGTTAGGATTTTCTCCGATAATTTTGAGAATACATCAGATTTATAGGCGCCATGTCTCTGATAGATGACATGGGTGGAGTACCACAGTGAGATCAGATCAGCTGACGAGATTCACCCAGCTAACGAAAGTCGACACCATCCTAGCGTAACAACTCGTCCTGTTCACAAGACTGAATCGATGGCTTCTGTTTGCTGTCAGTGTAGTAGTTACATTTTAAAACACCTTTATTAACACCCACCCTACCCATTCCTTTTCTTCCCTTCCCCCCCCCCCACCACACCACCACCGACCACCCACCCCTGCTCCCCACACACAGTTCTCAACCGAGTCATCGTCATTGTTATTTGAATTATATATATATATATATATATATATATATATATATATATATTATAATTATTATTATTATTAATCCAAGCTTTCGCCACAAGGGCTTCTTCAGGAATAAAACAAAAGTTCAGCATTGGACTTTTTATGAAGTGTTTTATTCCCTGAAGAAGCCCTTGCGGCGAAAGCTTGAATCAATAAAATCATCCCTTTGGGAAAAGATGTTCATCTTGTTTTAGTGTTCATCTTATTCAAATATACCTGTTGACGTCGTTTTGTCGAGGCACGGTGCGAGTTTTAGTGAGAATTTTACCTGTAAAATAATATATAAGAGAGAGAGAGAGAGAGAGAGAGAGAGAGAGAGAGAGAGAGAGAGAATCACCATGACAATGACAATGACATGACAATGTTTTAATGTTAGGCCTCCAGCCTGTAAACATAGGTACACGTAAACAATATAGTGGCTTTCCAAACAGACGGACGATGGGAATCAACAAATCTGTAGCAATAACATGTTCTTCTCTGTGTCTCAGTGCACAAAAAAATATACATAGCTACATCGCGAATGACCCTGATTTCCTCACTCCACAATAAATGTCGGCTGTTTACCGCTGTTGACCAGTTATCCCTTAAATGTTTTGACATATATGTATCTCTAAGTCATGCGTAGCTTTGCGTCGAAAGAAAAAATATAGCTCATCTTAACTATTCTAACGAAATGGGCACTGCATATCCTCAGAATCATTTTTCCTGTAGCGTCTATTTATCTTTATATCATTTATGCCTAATCTGAATCCGGTATGTGCTCATCTAAATTTGTTAAGGGTTATTATTGAGAAGTGAATGAGAGTGATAGAGTGAGAGAGAGAGAGAGAGAGAGAGAGAGAGAGAGAGAGAGAGAGAGACTGAGAGAGAGAGAGAGAGAGAGAGAGAGAGAGAGAGAGAGAGTGAGAGAGAGAGTGAGAGAGAGAGAGAGAGAGAGAGAGAGAGAGAGAGAGAGAGAGAGAGAGAGAGAGAGAGAGAGAGAGAGAGAGAGAGAGAGAGAGAGATGACTGTGTATAAGACCGATCAGCGGAAAGAACTGAGCGGAAAAAAAAACGTAAAAAAAAAAAAAAAAAAGCAATAATAGAATACTGGTGGGAAAAAGAAACAGAAAATCAGAAGAAAATTCGGGAGAAAACTCTCTCTCTCTCTCTCTCTCTCTCTCTCTCTCTCTCTCTCTCTCTCTCTCTCTCTCTCTCTCTCTCTCTCTCTCTCTCTCTCTCTCTCTCCATTTGATATTCATGTTTGAATCTCTTTCTAATTCTGTCGGTCACTCGAAGCACAGGCACTTGTCAAGTGCATAATCGTAGGAAGAATGACTCCTGAGCCATTCTTGAGTATGTTTAACAGTCCAAGAAAAAAAAAATTTTTCGCCGACTAGCCCCGGAAAGCTGTTTCTTCCACCATTGTAAGAGACAGGGCAGTTGTGTATTTGGATATGAAAACAACTCTATAACCTTAATAGAAAAAAATACTGCTGAGTCCTTCCCCTAGATGACCCCCCTTCCACCCTCTCTCGTCACCGGGGGTTGGCGGGGGGGGGGGGGGGGGGAGAGAAAGTAAACAGAGAAACTGAGAAGATGAAAAGTTTTTTTTTTTTTGTTTTTTTTTTAAGAGTAGGAAGGTACGAGAAAGAGAGAGAGAGAGAGAGAGAGAGAGAGAGAGAGAGAGAGAGAGAGAGAGAATGAATGAATGAATGAATGAATGAATGAATGAACGAACGACCGAACGAACGAACTAACGAACGAGCCAACGAACGAACGAACGAACGAATGAACGGACGAATGAACGAAGTAATGTATCAATTGACTGGTTGATTGGTTGATTGACTGACCGATTGTTTGAATGAATGATTGATTGATTGATTGATTCATTCATTCATTTCATTCATTCATTCATTCATTCGTTGATTCATTGAAAGATTGATCGAACAAACGAGCAAATGAACGAACGAATGAACGGAGTAATGTATTAATTGACTGGTTGACTGGTTGATTATTACCGATTGATTGATTGATTGATTGATGATGATTGATTGATTGATTGATTGATTGATTGATTGATTGATTGATTAAAAGGCGGAAAAAGACACAGATCACAGAAACAAGTCCTTTGCATCTCGACTAATATGACCACTTTCTTTGTAATATCAGCTCTCCTGTTGATGTTGAGGTCGGAGGAGAGGACGATTGCATGGGCAGGGGGGGGGGGGGGGGGGAGAGGGCAAATGTACGTTGCCTTCTGATGGCAACCTCTCGCCAAAGAGGCTGAAAGGAAGGAAGCGTTCCCAGTCTTTTTGCTCTTAGAAATACCGCGTATCATATTCTACGTCCCAGACTGTCTGTACTTTTTGAGTCACAAGAGAAAACAGTAAGCCCATGAAATCATGCTGTTTTTGCAATGGAAGAAACTACAAAAACATTGTTGTCGCTCTGAAAAAAAAAGCAAAATTGTACCAGTAGGAGTATGAACAAATATTTTTAATGATGGATCAGTGACATTTGATTAAGCAATAATAAAGATTTGAAGCGCAAATGTTTTATGAAAAAAGTATACAAAAACACACAATTATGGACAGCGAAATTTTTTCTTTTTGTGATCGGGTTACCCTCCCTGAAGTATGGGACTGATGGATTTTTCGTAAGTTTAACTGGTCAGAGATTAGTTCATTTTTGTTGTTAGATCACTAAACGAGGGTTTTTTTTTTTTAAAGTGAACTATATTTAACTCAAAAGGAAGAGGTTATTATAGATACCAAAAGGAGACGAGGCACGGAATACGTTTTGAGCTGGCGTTCAGTTTCCCTGCTCTATAAACTTTCCGAAGTAGAATCTGCTCACAATGCCAGCTGTCTGAAGAAAGAAAGAAAACAATACAACCGATGGTGCCCATGGTACTCAAAGAAGTAGCCTACTGTCCTCCACCGCCGAACCAACCAGCCAGGAGCAATCCTGCACCACCATTGGAAGCCTGTGCTGTCTTGACATAGAGTGCATGCTCGCACAGGGCACTCCGGTAGGACGTCAAGGGATAGAACTGCTCCATGGCATATGCAATTGTGTAATGGCCACTGGACGCGACAGGACAGAATGTCCACAGAAGCGTCCCCATGGGTGCACCAGCCCATATGTCAGGACTGCAGAGCCCACTGGTCAAGGAGGCCACCGTATAACAAAGTAAACCGCATCTTGCAACCTTAGCCCTGGCTGTTTTACAGACAGGAAAACAGTTCAGTTCTAGACGCGACATGATCAAGCTGTCGAACTTTGAAGGCAGTACTTTTTTTCTGATAGGTGAAGACCAGATAGGATTCATAGTAAATTTATATTTAGGAGACAAGTTTCGTTTAATTTTTTTTACTTGGTTAGGCATTAAAAAATCTAGTTTTACGTCCAGTTTTTTTTTAAAGCTTTGATTCTCTCAACAAATCATTTTTGCTTACGTTTGTAGAGCTTTCTACTTTGGCAGTGACGTTTGCCAATGGAAGGCAGCTTTTTTTTTTATTAAAAAAAAAAAAAGCTATTAAGGCCTCGGTTTAGGTAAACGGACAGACGTCGACCTGGTTCCCACTTCAGCGTGAAGGTAGGCAACGGGATCTCCTGTCCCTTTATTTGATTTTTTTTTTATCTTATGTGCAGACATTTTTGCTTTAAAAAAAATGAATAACAAGTCCTTGACAGATGGATTTACAGTGGAAAAGACAACCCCCGTATGGTTTGGAAGCAAAACATAAAATACAGAGATAAAATACATGCAGCATTTGTGCATGAACTGAAAGCCTGAACAATTCAAAATTCTAATTAATGGTTTTCAAACGACGTAACAGATATTGGGAATATGAATATATAAGTAAAAATTTTGCTGAGGTTATATATTGTATAGAATTTGATCGAAATGACAGATCATCTCTTTTGACAGGATTGCATTCATTATTTCAAATATGGTATGTCTCTGGCTGTTGTTGTCCTGAATTCCAAACTAAAATAAAATAAAAGGTAACAAACAAACAAAAAAAAAAACACTGAAAGCATTTATTATTTCCAAGATGGCATGTCTTTCCTGTTGTTATCCCAAATCTTCCGGATGACGTTATAAACAGGATTCTAAGATCAGAATTTCAATTTGTTAGAAATAAACCAATGATAAAATTGAAAGAAAAACAGCAATTCTAAAGTCCACACGGGAGAGCTAAATCTACCTGATATTGTAAAGACTATAATGGTTTTAAAACTCCCCTGACTACAACAAAAATCAGAAAAGTAATCATAGATGGGGAACTGTGTGTCTGAAAATGTACCCAAGTATAAATCTTAGCACGACTTGACTCTGGAATTCCATTTTCACACCAACATATATGTAATGTTTGCTCTCCGTGTTCCAAGCTTATGAGGAATGTTCAAGAAAAGTGTTGATTGATTCAGTGGATGGAGGAATTTGCAGGAGAGCCATTTTTTTATATATATCTTGTGTGTGTGTGTGTGTGTGTATGTGTGTGTGTGTGTGTGTGTGTGTGTGTGTGTGTGTGTGTGTGTGTGTGTGTGTAAATGCACATAAAACTGAGATAAATTTAACAGACTCATCACCAAGTATTCACAATATTTGACCTTTCAAGGTCTTCCTTAGGGGGACAGCCAAGCCGTCAAATTTGCAGGTTTGTTTGAAATCCTGATGACGTGAACATGCAACTTTTCTTTGAGGAGCTATTTGACCTTGGTGGGTGCTTGCGTTCCCCGAGTCTTTTTTTTTCCATTTTTGTCGAGTATTGATTGACAGTTCTGTACAAATGAAATTGTGAATATCATGTGAGTTCAGTACCTGACAAGCACATTTCCCAATAGACTACAGATTTACAGGTCAGATGATCATTTTTCGACCAGAGGCAGGCTGTTCTGTCAGATTCTTTTTTTTACGAGTGTAGATTACAGAAAGGTTATGCCTGGAAGGAGAGAGCAGAATGTGTGGTGCCTGCTCTCTAGTCTGTTTCTTCCCATGGTTGCTGATGACGTTTTTCTGCCACTGTCTTTGCTGTTGTTGTTGTTTTGTTGTTGTTGTTGTTGTTGTTGTTAAACCTACAAACTGGATTCTTGAAGGTGCTTTCATATGTGCTTTTACTGTTGTTGTCTTTGTGTGTGTGTGTGTGTGTGTGTGTGTGTGTGTGTGTGTGTGTGTGTGTGTGTGTTATTTCAAATCTTGTATTGCATTCACATGTTTCAAACGCTTGCTCAGTGATACATACCCAGGTCATGATTTATTTTGAAACATTTATCAATTTTCAGAAACTTTAGGGTTTTGTGTGTGTGTGTGTGTGTGTGTGTGTGTGTGTGTGTGTGTGTGTGTGTGTGTGTGTGTGTTTGTTTGTTTGTTTTTTTGTTGTTGTTGTTGTTGTTTATTTTAGACTAACTTGCATTTTTTTTTTCAGTGGCGTCATTATCATCGTGGGGAAGGAGTACGTTTACTCGATTTTTTTTCCCCCATTTTGGGTTCTCTCCCCTACATCACGAATCAAATGGCAACACAATTCACCTTGCACTGGTTTGACCCACATAACCCTCCTCCCACCCCCCCCCCCCCCCCTCCCCTCTTCCTCTTCCCTCTCCCCTCTCCCCCCCCCTCTCTCTCTCTCTCTCTCTCTCTCTCTCTCTCTCTCTCTCTCTCTTCTCGCCCACCTGTTTCCCCAGTTAAAGGGAAAGAACTTCGACTCCCGAACAGGTGACACTATGCTGACAAACGTCTGTGTCACCCGACGACACTGAAATCAATTCTGTAGTTAAGCTTTACAGTCATGTTTTCTGTCGGTCACTTTGTTCTGTCCATCCCTCTCCCTCCTCTTTCTCAGGCCCATGTCTCTTGCGTTTCTTCTTCTTTCTTCGTCTTCTTCTTCTTCTTCTTCTTCTTCTTCTTCTTCTTCTTCTTCTTCTTCTTCTTTCCTTTTCCTGTGTTTTATCCCCTGCTTTTTCCCTTAGTTTCTTTATCACATTGTTCTGTTTCTTCTATTTTATTAACATATACAGTTTTTTCTTTTCTTCCTCGTCCCTCTCTTTCCTTTGTTTCTTTGTTTCATTCTCTCTTTCTTTCTTCTTTTTTCTTCTGTTGTTATTGCTCTTTTTTTCCGTCTCTCAGTTTTCCTTATTTTTCGACTACTTTTTTTTTAAAATTATTTTTCCTTTTCTCCTTCTCTTCCTATTCCTATTCCACCTTCCTCTTCCTTCCTCCTGCACGCCTTCTTCCTTTTTCTTCTTCTTTTCTTCTTCTTCTCCTTCTCGTCCTCCTCCTCCTCCTCTTTCTTCTCCTTTTCTTCTTCCTCTTCTTGTTCTGTTCTTCTTTTCTTCTTTTCTTCTTCTTCTTCTTCTTCTTCTTTCTTGTTGTTGTTGTTCTTCTTCTTCTGTGTCTACACCTGTCTAACATCCAATGCCTTGGTAGCTCCTTCCTTTCTGTGGCACCGACAAAATGAAGTTAATCGCCATCCTTACGTCAGATCTCAAAACAGACAGGGGAGAGAACGGAAGCAGTGAAGTGTCTTATCCCTTTGGCAACATTTTCAGACATCGGAAGACGGCTTACT
>JADBJO010004490.1:132500-137500 GCA_016801955.1 Conus betulinus
CAGGGAGTTTTGGTTTTCTTAACAACTCTTGACAGACACCATACCGTCGTTTCACAGTTATTGGACCTGACCGGAAACACCCAGGGACCGGCCAGTGCATTGCGTTGAAGAAGTGACGTATGAAGATCTCAGCGACATGAACTCGCGCTGACTCTGGCCTTGGACACCGTAGGATCAATGAATGCTCACGGATGGTGTCGGAAAACTGACCCGGACTCAAGACCCCAAGATATTATTCAGTTGCGTCTGTCACTGTCAGTAAAAAGGGATAAAATGCGAAGGGCAGGTGAGTCGGGTAAATGAAACATGATCCTAAATATTGTACTTGTGGCTGACTGTACCGGCCGCCATTGACTTCAGTGTCAGCTTACGAGTGCATGAACAGCGAAAAGTGATATTAAAAAAAATGACATGTGCGCCATAAACCCCAGCATTGCATGCTTGCCAATAATCATAATCAAACAGAAACTAGAATGTGCTTAGACGTTTGTTACTTTTGTGGTGTTGATCTGATCGGTAGACAGGCGTTTGAGTGATGTGATTATAACCCCCCTGTGATGTCCACACTGCACATGTTGCTGTGACCCAGACTGCAGACAGCCTGGAAGCTACTAATACACGTGCGTCGTGGCAGCATCAGTGTCCCCACATGTCAAGCTTTTGGTTGACGAGTGAGTCTGGCATCTGATCGTTATTATGATGGCTGTCACGAAAACATGCAACAAAATTTCACAGTACACAAGGATCTAGCAGAAGAATCGAGCAGAGACATTCTTCATAAGAATCATTTATGTAAATACACACTTTTCATCAAATTCATTTATCTGGCATCTAAAGCTTATGGTAACGTTTCAGAAAAAAAAATCATGTAATGTTTGTAAATTTTTATTAAATTCAAAAGTGAGAGTTTCTCTGAACGTGCTGAAAAGAAATAATGTTGCAGAAGAATCATGCAAATACATATGTTTCATCGATTTCATGTTTCTGGTGTTTTAAACAGGATAGCAAGATAGCAATGTTCTAGAAGAATTATGTAATAAGTATACATAATATGTAAAATGTCATCAAATTCTTGCACGTGACTTATCGTGAACATACTGATGAATGAAAGAGTAATTTTTTTAAAGATTCATGTCAGTAGTAAAGTTTTGATTAGAATCTCGCATTCCACACGTGTTTATTCTATCCATCTGTCACCTTTGCTTTTCTGTTGCATATGTCTTGGCAGAAGCTTGTATGTGTGACTGGTCATCAGCTTCACTCTAAAAAAATTACCATTTGGCTAATTTGATGACAAAGACGTAGTCTCCTGAGAAATTCTGCTTTTGGAATTGTCACTGTTTTCGGCTGGTTTTCATTCTGAATAAAAACTGTCAGTCTGTTTGTAACCTAACCAACGCAGCGCCCCCTTGCTCCACCCAAAGATAGTCTGTGAGTGATGTCCAAGTCTGTTGGACTGATGCTGTGCAGGAAGCACGGGAGGGTGTCTGTCAGCGTTCCTCAGGGAGGCGTGGCTTCTGTACAACTCTTGACGGTCATGCTGCACTCGTATTGACCCTGACTGCAGACACCAGGGGAGCTGTTAACCATGTAGGAAATATCTGTATCAATGTTATCAGACATGAAGGCGAGTTCCTTGAATATGCTAACCTCACTACGGAACCAGGTGGGCCATTAATCCTGTAGAAGATACCAGTATCAGTGTCATGAGATATATAGGCGACTCCTGTGAATGTGCGAAATTAATAACAGACACCACGGGAGCCGTTAATCCAGTAGAAAGTTTCTGTTTCAGTGCTATGAGATGTATGTATGTGAGTTCTTTGAATACATGGACTCGCTACAGTCACCAAAGAAGCCGTTAATGCTGGCAATATCAGTACCTATGTCATGAAACGAGAGTTCCAGCAATATACAGAGTTGATGACAGATACCGAGGGAGCCTGCACTCAGAATGACAGGTCAGTGTCTCTGTCATGAGATATCAGTTCCAGGTCAGTGTCTCTGTCATGAGATGTCAGTTCCACGTGTAACTGACATGAAACACCACACCAGGAGAGAAGTGAATTATAATGGTATATATCAGTATCAACGCTCTGAGATGACACTTCAACAAATCTGGTGAGCTGGAATCAGACACAAACCTTACCGTTCACCGTGAAGGTATATCACAATCAATGTAACAGCTCCATAATGTCATCACTTGAAAACAGACACACATCTAATAATGATATGATATCCGTGTCATGGGACATGAGTTCCTTTAACTTATCAGCTTGATAACAAAACTCCAGGGGACCCATGGATGATACTGACAGTATCAGTACCAGTGTCATGTCTGTTCCAAGAATTCAGTGACTTAGGTGAACCAAGAGAGCCATGGGTCATGCTGGCAGTGTCAGTATCAGTGTCATGATATATCTGTGACTTGATGTCAGAAACCACAGGAGACATGGGTCGTGTTGGTAGTGTTAGTATCAAATATTGTCTGGTCCAAGAAGAGAATGACTGGTAACAGACCCCCACAGGAATCATTTATCATATTCGTCATCTCAGTAACAGTATGATGAGACAATACCACGAATCCACCACTGACTTCGTTACAAACACCAAGAGACCATTAACCATATCGGGGGTGTCGGTATTAATGTCGTGTGACGTCAGATCTTCGCGAGCTCAGTGACAGATCCTGAGGGAGCAGTTAATGTCTGTTAGTGACGTCAATGTTAGTGTTCCGACCCATGCAACTGAGCGTCTTCGGGCTGACGTCAGCATTGATGTCCTGCTACGTCACTTACACCGGGACGTTGACTGGGTGGTGTCACTTGTCATATCTGTGATGTTAGGTTTTTGGCCAAAAGCCGATGGCGTCGTGTGTGCTGCCTAATAATCAGTGATCTTGTAAGAGTGAGCCTGGCCGTCAGTTGCCAGTGCTTGTGACTTAGACACGACAATTTGATGTATACTACTGTGTGAGTTTGTCTTCCAACTTTCCCCCACCCACCCCAACTCTCTCTCTCTCTCTCTCTCTCTCTCTCTCTCTCTCTCTCTCTCTCTCTCTCTGAGGGCAGAAGCAGCGGTTTCACACTGTCTCGTGGACTTCTGTCATTTTCCTGGCAGTGTAAGAAGACTGGCAGCCCAAGAACCTCGTTTCTATAACCGCAGCAAGTGAAGCCCTTAACACCCAGTGAAATACTTCTGACTCCACAAACCTTGGAAGGAAGCATTAACCTTGATCCCTGCGAGCAAGTGGAACGCGGGTAAGGACTTTCCGTGGGAAAGGGCTGGGGAATGAGAGAGGTGGAATGGAAGGGGTAGAGACGAGGAGACGGAGGGCAGTCTCAGCAGGTAGTATCAGAGAGCTAGAAGCAAAGATGGAGAAACCGTCCGAATTTCTTTTGTCCACTACAAACTGGAAGTGAGATCATGAATATGGCAAGCCAGAATCATAACGGTGAAAACTCAGACTCGGACACTTTTTCAGGGTTTGAGGGAGAGCTTCATGTCTGACGTGGGGCAGATTCATGACGACTTTCCTTGAAGGCACGTGATATTCTGTGATCTCCTGTCCGGATAAGGGCCTTTACTCGGCCTGGACCTTCTGCACTAAGCGACTGCTATGGTCATTACACTAATCGATTACTGTGGTCAGTGAAGGGTGTAGTAGACAGCGTGTCCTTACAGTCAGTACTCTTTTGTTAGTTAGTACAACTGCTGCTGAACGTCATCTGACAACACTACAAAGATCAGCTTAGATAAGGTTATCTGTTGCAAAACAATGTATCACACTTGAGCGATTTGTCTCCAGCAGTGACAAAATGTATGTTTTATACTCACAAATCGTGTCAACATTCGCGGCATGACATGACAATCTGCAACAATTTCTTTCCTCTGGTTACAAAGCGTGCTGATACGTCACATGCTGTCGTCTTCTGACTCACGATTTGTGACTGGTCTACATCAAGCTGTTTTGGATTGAGGCTATTCATTAGTTTCTTTGTTTCTTATCAGTACGCAATGTAACATTTGGTAAATGAATAATGATCACGAATGATGTAACGATATTGTAAACTCCTAGCCAGGTTAATGTCGCAGTCATTCCAGCTGAAGTTGAAATGAGTCTTTCTCCAAGTCAGAATGACTGCCCTTGTATAATAAGAAGCAAAAGTATACCAGACATCTGATCGTGTTTCCAAAAGCCAGTATGATGAGCATTGTCATACTGACCACTACTAAGTTTGTCATTGTAGCTTCGTTCTTCTACTTACCATGCCAACGTCACTTCGTCCACCCGTGACATGAAACAACTGACCACTCAGATGCAACCCTGAACAATGTGTTGACAAATCGTGCATCACCAGACGTGTCTATGTGACATGTTGGCATAATTAGTTCACAGGGTGACAAATCATACCTAAGTGACAAACCGTGCCGCGGCCGTTAGCAAGATGTGTTACCGGTGGCAGAAGCATCTGCATCGTTGCTTGGGAACAAAAGATACGTTCGGAAGTCAACTTCTGTTGTATGCCTCCCTTGTGTCGTGGTCTGTATGGCAGACAATCCGTGAGAGTAAATCGCATTGCACTGCCGTTATGCGCGCAGTGGCCCAGTGCATCCGTCTTCGGCGTGTTATTTGACCCGTAACTGGGAACGGCTTACAGTTCGCCGGGTTTTCTCTTGTGAGTTTTCCTTCTCTCTCGGGTCCCCATTTATCCGGGCTTGTCACGCTTTCTTTTCTAGGTAGGGGCCCTACGCAAACAACCGCCTGAACTATCACCTCTTTACGAAGTTCAGGATCGGTCAGTCAGACCAGTGCCCATTCCTGACCGGCAGTATGACCACTGCACATCTACTGCAGGATTGCCCGCTGCACGAAGCTCTGAGACAACAGATACGGACGGAGCAAACATCAGTGGAGAGGAAGCTCTACGGTGTCCTTGGGGACCTACAGCGCACTGCAGCATTCGTCAGAAGACCTGGCGTTCCCATCTAGAGTGTTC
>JADBJO010004490.1:142500-150000 GCA_016801955.1 Conus betulinus
TTCGATTAAACTCTGAGAGAAGAGGGGACCAGAGTGTGGAGGAATTTCGGGAGATTAGGAAAGGGGGGAGGCCTTTCTTTTTATTCGTAGTTTGCAGCATGTTGAGGGTGTTGTTGTAGTTTCCATTGTCTATTGACATGTCAGTCCAAATCTATTGAGCACATCAGCATACTTTCAGTCCGAAAGAAGGAGCTTCTGCGTTTAATAGATTACCTGTTTCGGCAAACAAGTTATGGGAAGATAACGCGTCTTTCCATTGCAAACAGAGTTACCGTTTCTCAGTTTATGAGCCAAAGCAAGTGGGTATAGGGAGTCAAATATTTGATAAGAAGCACACGCCAGAATATCGATCAGGGTATCAACTGTCTGCATCACAGGCGCACCGTATCACACCCATGTTTGGCATTTTCTCTCGCTGATGATTGAACTGTTAAACCGACTGATAGGGCTTCGGCGTGCTCATCAGCAGCATTTATACCGTAAAAACGGCGGGGTCACTCTCACTGAACGCAAGCTCTAGCACCGATTGCCTCCCTTGCAGATTTCCAAATATCGTTTATCTTCTTGTGTTCATGCGAATCCCGGGCTCTGAGGACAGAACCACAAAAGGAGGATCTCAACAGTGGCTATGAGATCCCTCAGAAGCATGTTTGGCCTCTCCTTTATTACTATTTACTGTCTACAATATTCCCTGTATGATTTCCTTTCATACCAATCAAACCAAGGTTCCTTGTAGTTGTTACTGTTTGTCCGTGTGCTTATTTGACTATGTTCAAGAAGGCTGTGCCAGTCTTGACGAAATGTAGATTTGTGTTTATTCATTTCAGAAGTTGTTATTGCTGTGTATATGAGTCAGGTACAGGGTAAAAGGGAGAGCTTGGAACTTTTTTTTTTTTTTGGGGGGGGGGGGGGGGGGATATCACCTTGTTTGTTCTGTGTATTCTGTGCTGGCATTTCTGCCCGGCGATTTGATGTCATAAAGCAGCATTCGTTTGGAGTTACGGGCGTGGCTAAGGTGATGGCGTTTGCCACCGTGATGAAGCATTTTATAAAGACGTAAAAAACAGCTGTCGATGTAAATGACAAATTTGTTCGAAAGAGGCTGTGTAAACTTGGAGATCCCGTTCTCCCTGTGGGCTTCTCTTTGCGAAGTAAGTTTTTCTGCAATAACAACGAAAAGATGAAACAATGAAATAAATTATGAGCTTGAAACAAACAGTCTCATAGTTTGTTGATAATACGTAGCAAGCAAACATGGTGAAAAAAAACTTCATTTTAACAATTGATATACAATCCGATGCGGTTGGTTTGGCTACAGACACTATGAAAAGAAACGAAATGACAGTAGTGCGGTCGAACAGCAACACGACGCGCAACAACATTATGTTGGCAGGTTCAGCCGACATTATCCATGGGAACCCTTTGAGAACTTTCCAAAAGGCTTGATTCCTATCGTCCACTACTAATTTCTTTCCTTGTTTTTCTCTCTGTCTTTTCTGTCCGTTTCCTTCCCATCCCCTCCCTACGCCTCCACCTTGTCCAATTCATCTACCCCCCCCCCCCACACACACACACACACACACACCCACACCCCACCCACTCATCCCCGATCTCCCTTCCACTGTCCTTCACCACCCCTTCACAATCCTCCCTCACTTCCCCTCATTCCTTTCTCAGCTCTCCTCTTGCACTTGCTGTCTCCTTCTTTCTGAATATGTAACTACAGAATCTGAAGAGCCCTGTGTATTTGGCCTCATCTAAATATCCTCTGACACCTGTTCTGCCTCCCCCCCCCCCCCCCCCCCCCCCCCCCCCCCCCTCTCTCTCTCTCTCTCTCTCTCTCTCTCTCTCTCTCTCTGTCTCTCTTTTGCTTTGAAGAGAATACACTAGAAATCTTGTTTTTTACGGTCCAACAAAGAAAATGAAAGTGACCGTATGGATAAATATCTAAGAGCATGCATCGGGGGGGGGGGGGGGGGGGTGAGAGAGAGAGAGAGAGAGAGAGAGAGAGAGAGAGAGAGAGAGAGAGAATATGAACAGAAAACATCGAGGGGGAACGAAAGGGACAAGGATGAAGGAGACAAAGAAAAGCGGGTCCATGAAAAGAGGAAAATCACCAAATCACCAAGGATAGCAGTAACAACAGGAACAGAAAGAGACACTGAGAGAGACAGACAGACCGAGGGGCAGAGATCAGCAGGTCATAACGACAGATACACACTTTCAAAGCAGACTGGAAACATGACTTAATCATATGAAAACTGTGGGAGATCTCAATACGTATGTAAGAACAGAATAATAAGATACTGTCACTGTTTCCCCGAAACTTAGAAAAAAAAACAACAACATCAACAAAAAACGTTTAAGATATTAATGTTACATTTGAAGACATGGTGTACTTTGTTACTTGTGACAGTTGTGACTGACCGATAGGTCACAGCGAGAAACTGGTTTCATACCTATGCAGAGGCATGGAAGATTTTGCGCAACTGGATTCAGGATGGAGAGAGGCAGAGAGGGGCGTGGAATAAAATGGAAAGTTGGGAATTTATTCTTTCAACCTGTAATTTTGCTTCGCTTTTTTTCCTGAACAAAAAAAAAAAAAAAAAAAAAAACAGGGGAAAATGTGTACCACTCCATCCAGATACCCCCCATTGTATCCCCTAATCTGGGATTCCACAAGTGATAATGTTTTTAAAAGCACTACTAGGCTTATGTAGTGAGTTTTACAAATCAATCCTACTGAAGACATCCACCATTACTCCTCCAGACTATAAATGGTAAGTCCTGGTGACAGCGGGAAAAACTGCAACTCCAAATCCTCTTCACAGGCAAAAGCTAGACTCTGCCATGAGTTTGCTGGTCTCACCTGTCAGCGAAACAGCAACGAGTAGGGCTGTGAGATGCGCGCAGCAGTTCGGTATGTGGTGGTGTCTTTTGCCCATGGGGTCTTCAGTCATGAAATCTGGGCTGGCTCACTCGTGGGACGCTTCCGTGGAGGCTCTGTTGTGTCTTGTCCAGTGGACATCACATAAGGGCATCGGTCAAAGAAGAAGAAAAAAGAAACACCCGAAGGTACTGGGGAGGACCCAGAGAAGCACTGTCCTCACCTGCCTTTAGAGCAGTCCTGTACCACCCTTGGAGGCCTGCGCTGTGTTGACAATGGGTACAGGCACGCGCAGGACACTCCATTAAGATATCAAGGGACATAACTGCTCCTGAACAGAGGTAAATCAGACTACAGGATGCAACTCGTAATAACAGCCTTTAAGTAGCATCCCCATGGGTGTGCCAGCCCGTGCAGAGCCCACCGGCGAAAAAACACCACCCTCCAGCTGTCGAGCACACCCCACAGACCCAACCACCCCTGCCCACGGACAGATGAAGACAGTGCAACTCCAGACACAGCCAAGCTTTCGCCATACGGTCTTATGTGCCCCCTCAAGAGAGAATCAAAGTTGTAGTCTTTCCCACTGTCAACAGGACTTTCCCTGTGGGAAGGAAGAGTTATGTCCCTCGACGTCTTCATGGAATACCCTGCGCGTGCGTCAGCTTCATTTGATAAGCGCACAGGCCTTGGCGGTTTTGCAGTGTTGTGTTTGTTTGTTGTTAAAAAAAAAAAATCTTACGCATCATACTAAATATGCCGCAAGCATCATCACGACAATACTTCAAATATGCTTCCATGCCATCAGATATGATCTTTCTCTCTCTCTCTCTCTCTCTCTCTCTCTCTCTCTCTCTCTCTCTCTCTCTCTCTCTCTCTCTCTCTCTCTCTCTCTCTCTGTGCGTGTGAGCGGACGTGCGCGCGCGCGCGCGCGCGCGCGCGCGCGAGTGTGTGTGTGTGTGTGTGTGTGTGTGTGTGTGTGTGTGTGTGTGTGTGTGTGTGTGTGTGTTGTTGTTGTTGTTGTTGATAAGATTGTGGTTTCCATACATATGTCTGGCGAAGGAGGGAGAGTTTTCCTAAATGTTGTTTCCGTTTCATTTTTGAGGACAAGAGGTAAACAAGCCCATTGTGCTTATTTTTTCCCTCCCTTTACAAGTTTTCTTTGCTGGTTCGTTCCATCGGTCGGCCATTTCCGTTATGTTTTGTTTGTTTGTTTTTTTGTTTGTTTGTTTGTTTGTTTGTTTTTTTTTTTTTTTTTTGTTTGTTTGTTTCTGATGTGTTTTTTGTTTGTTTTTTTTGCTTTGCCCTTTCCCCCCCCCCCCCCCCCCCCCCCCCCCCCTCTATTTTCTCCCATGTCCTCCCCCACCTTCTCCCGTTTCTTTTTCCCTTCCCTGTCCTATAAAATGCCTTAAAAGTAAATGGTCCGTTTGAACTTTAGGGGGAGTTAGACACCACCACACTCAGGGAATATGACAGGATAAAATAGCATTCACTCGTGCTTATCACACCCACAAAAGCATTCAGAGGTCTTTAAAACTAAGGTAAAGTGCATGATAAATTTAGAGGTATGCCTGAGATTTATTGTGTCAGACTCATAGGCCATTGGAAGGAAACAGAGTCGTATTTTCACAGATGGATGGATTTTTTTTTTTTTACTTTGTATATTCAGAAGACGGTGATGTATGAGAGGAGATCGAGGGACTTGCTGTGAGTGATGGTGGTAGTGAGGGTAGGGAAGGGGAAGTGCGGGGCGGGGGGGGGGGGGGGGGTTGGAGACCGTGGGATGAGGTCTTCCTTATCTTTATCTCTTTCCGTTTTCATTTTTTTAATCCTCCTGCCCCTCTCTCTCTCTCTCTCTCTCTACTCTTCTTTCTCTTCCTCATCTTCTTCGTCTCTCCTAGCTCTCCTTCATTCTTTTTCATTGTCTTAGCCATATTTCCATTTCCCTTATTTTACCACCCAGTGAAAAGAGAACTGTGCAGCCAGGAAATGGTTGTGAATCTTCGTTGCTGTGCTAGTGATTTACATCAAGATAATAGTCTACAGGAACCACAACCACGATTCCCCTCGTTGCTTCCCCTCTCACCCCCACCCAACCCACTCCCCCATCTGCCCCTCCTCACATCCGCCCTCCCGTCCCCGCCCCCGCCCCTCTCTCTCTCTCTCTCTCTCTCTCTCTCTCTCTCTCTCTCTCTCTCTCTCTCTCTCTCTCTCTTCTTCTTCTTTCTTCTTCTTCTTCTTCTTCTTTTTTTCTTCTTTTAAGGCCGAGGCAGCAGTTTCACGCTGTCTCATGGATTTCCGTCCTTTTCTCGGCAGTTGAGAAGACTGTCAGCCCAAGGACTCGTTTCTATAACCGCAGGAAGTGAAGCCCTCGACCATACTTCGGACTCATTAAGCCTTGGGAGGAAGCATTAGCATTGATCCCTGCGAGCAAATGAAACGCGGATGAGGACTTCTAGCGGGGAAGAGCTGGGGAATGACAGAGGGGTGGTGGTGGTGGAGGGGTAGAGACGAGGAGAAGGAGGGCAGACGCTGCTGGTGGTATCATAAAATGAAAAGCTAAGGTGGGAGAACCCGTAAGATTTTTTTTGTCCCCTGAATACAGGAAGTGAGATCACATGGAACGTGGCAAGCCAGAGTGAGACCGGCGATGTTTAGACTCAGACCTTTTCTTACGGGAGAGAGAGAGAGAGAGAGAGAGAGAGAGAGATTAATGTTTTTGATGTGGGACAGATTCATGGCGGTTCGTTGAAGGCACATGATATTCTGTGTTCTCCTGTCCGGATTAGGACCTTTACTCATTCTGGACCTTCTGCTAAGCGATTGCTATGGTCAATTGCAAGTGTAGTAGGTGTAGGTGTGTTCTTGCAGGTAGTGCGCTTCTTTCAGTTTACACAACTACTGATAACACTCGTACACGAAGATCAGCTTTGGAAAAGGTCATCTGTTGCGAAACGATATGCCACTCTTGAACGACTTAACTCTGCTAGTGACAAAACGTATGTTTAATACTCACAAATGGTGTTGAGATTCGTGGGATGATTATGACACTTTGCAACAATTTCTCTCTGTTGGTTACAAAGCGTGCTGATATGTCACACGGTGGTGTCTTCTTATGCAGAGTTTGTTGCACAGTAGAATACATCAAGTTATTTGGGTTTGAGGCTGTGTGTTAGTTTCTGTGTGTGTTATTAGTGTGCACAGTGATGGAACACAGAGATGGTCGTCGCCAGACTGACTGACGTTTGTGCGCAAGGTGAAATTTGGTTTATAGATAAGAGCCACAAATTATGTAACGATATTTCAACTCTCCAGCTAGAATATCTATGGGAGATACTCCAGCTAAGCTGAAACGAGTCTTTCCCAGGGCCAGGATGATTGCCATTGTATTAAAAGCAAGAAAAGTGTATCAAACGTCTGACCGTGTTAGCAACGAGTTGTGTCTTTTATCATACTGACCACTGGGTTTTTCTTTCTACCTTCATCTGTTTGCGTACCATGCCAACGTTACTTTGTCTACCCACGACATCAAAACAACGGATCATTCAGACGCAACCCCCGACAATTTGGTGACAAATCGTGCATCAGTAAATGCGTCCATGTGACATGTCGGCATGATTTGTTACAGAGGTGACAAATCACTCCTGAGTGATAATGGCGTCGCGAATGTCAGCAAGATACGTCAGTGGTGACAAACTGGTCCCGGGTAACAAATTGTTCCTCAACAGCTCCCATGGCTCACCAGACAAACTATTTTCTTCCAATTTCTTCGACTGTCTTCCCCGATTTAAGGCCTGATCCCTGATGTTATGGAAAGATCCCGCACCGGTTTCAACGGCGGAAGTGAATGTCTGGACGTTCACTCAGTTTGCTTGTCATTCACTTCTGTCAGTCACCGAACAAGACACCACATGAGAGGTCGAATGATCCCGCGGACTGGGTTCATCGTTAAACCTTGGGATGACAAGCTAAATCACGTCATTCAACTCACGTTTAAGTACCAAAAGCAAACGTCTGTTTTTAAAAACCACACTACGACGGGTTAACAAAAGCTATAAGCAGGCACCAGACGGCGTGACTCAGTGGTTAGTGTCATTAATTCCAGGTGGGAGGTTGTGGGTTCGATTGCCAGCAGAGCCACTTTTGTGGAATTTTTTTCGGCCCCATCCGGCTTCCACCGAGAGTTGAATTTGTCATAGCACAGTGTTTTGGACTGGAACCTTACAGTCAAATTTCATCTGATTAATGGATGAGACTCTGAGATTTACCCAAATTTCTTGACCAACTCTGCATGTGTGTGTATCTCTGTCCATCAACACTGTAATTCTCAGCTGTCCCAATGTAAATGCCAATTGCATTTGCGTTGTTACTCCTCTTTCAAATGTTCAGAAGCATTATTCAACAAGGAGAAAATCAGCCAATTGTTGACAAAGCCCAAGGTGTATATTGTGTTGTTGTTGTTGCTGTGTGTTGTTGTTGTTGTGTCAAAACGAAAAGGTTATTCAAATCATGAAGAGTGTTAAACGGGGGTGATTCGGAACATTGGAACAAAGGAATCCCAGCGACATTCAGGTGCTCGTTGTCGGTGTTGTTGTTCCATGTCAACCGGCATC
>JADBJO010004490.1:157500-165000 GCA_016801955.1 Conus betulinus
CTTCCGGTTTTACATGTCTGCGGATTTGTGTATCAATTGGTACACATTGCAAGCCTGTTGGGAATAGCTTAGTAATGGGCGGGGGTAGGTGAGGGTGGATTTGTCCGATTGATGCAAGCCACGATACTTTCCAGACGGAATGGATGAATTTGTAGGAGGGATTGTGCCATAAAGGGGCACCTCGTTGAGAAAATACATCATAAAGAGGATCTCATAAAAGAAAACGTACCATAAAGAGGCGTCGCATAGATGGAATGTAGAAGAAAGAGGCATGTTGTAGAGGAAATGTAGAAGAAAGAGGCATGTTGTAGAGGGAATGTCGAAGAAAGAGGCATGTTGTAGAGGGAATGTCGAAGAGAGAGGCATGTTGTAGAGGGAATGTAGTGGAAAGAGGCATGTTGTAGAGGGAATGTCGAAGAAAGAGGCATCTTGTAGAGGGAATGTCGAAGAAAGAGGCATGTTGTAAAGGGAATGTCTAAGAAAGAGGCATGTTGTAGAGGGAATGTCGAAGAAAGAGGCATGTTGTAAAGGGAATGTCGAAGAAAGAGGCATGTTGTAGAGGGAATGTCGAAGAGAAAGAGTCATGTTGTAGAGAGAATGTCGAAGAGAGAGGCATGTTGTAGAGGGAGTGTCGAAGAAGAAAGAGGCATGTGTAGAGGGAATTTCGAAGAGAGAGGCATGTTGTAGAGGGAGTGTCGAAGAGAGAGGCATGTTGTAGAGGGAATTTCGAAGAAAAAGAGGCATGTTGTAGAGGGAATGTCAAAGAAAGAGGCATGTTGTACAGGGAATGTCGAAGAAAGAGGCATGTTGTAGAGGGAACGTCGAAGAAAGAGGCATGTTGTAGAGGGAATGTCGAAGAAAGAGGCATGTTGTACAGGGAATGTCGAAGAAAGAGGCGTGTTGTAGAGGGAATGTCGAAGAAAGAGGCGTGTTGTAGAGGGAATGTCGAAGAGAGAGGCGTGTTGTAGAGGGAATGTCAAAGAAAGAGGCATGTTGTAGAGGGATGTCGTCGAAGAAAGAAAGACGTGTTGTAGAGGGAATGTCGAAGAGAGAGGCGTGTTGTAGAGGGAATGTCGAAGAAGAGTCATGTTGTAGAGGGAATGTCGAAGAGAGAGGCGTGTTGTAGAGGGAATGTCGAAGAAAGAGGCATGTTGTAGAGGGAATGTAGAATCAGAGGCGTGTTGTAGAGGGAATGTAGAAGAAAGAGGCGCGTTGTAGAGAGAATGTAGAAGAAAGACGCACGTTGTACAGGGAATGTCAAAGAAAGAGGTATGTTGTAGAGGGAGTGTCGAAGAAAGAGGTATGTTGTGGAGGGAATGTCGAAGAAAGAGGCGTGTTGTAGAGGGAATGTAGAAGAAAGAGGCGTGTTGTAGAGGGAATGTAGAAGAAAGAGGCGTGTTGTAGAGGGAATGTCGAAGAAAGAAAGAGACGTGATGTAGAGGGAATGTCGAAGAAAGAGCGTGTTGTTGAGGGAATGTAGAAGAAAGAGGCGTGTTGTGTAGAGGGAATGTAGAAGAAAGAGGCATGATGTAGAGGGAATGTAGAAGAAAGAGGCATGTTGTACAGGGAATGTAGAAGAAAGAGACGTTTTGTAGAGGGAATGTAGAAGAAAGAGGCGTGTTGTAGAGGGAATGTAGAAGAAAGAGGCATGCTGTAGAGGGAATGTAGAAGAAAGAGGCATGTTGTAGAGGGAATGTGTAGAAGAGAGGCGTTTTGTAGAGGGAATGTAGAAGAAAGAGGCGTGTTGTAGAGGGAATGTCGAAGAAAGAGACGTGTTGTAGAGGGAATGTCGAAGAGAGAGGCGTGTTGTAGAGGGAATATGTCAGAGGGCATCGTGCAGAGGGAATGTATCGTAGAGAGGCATCTTTTGGAGGGAATGTGCCAAAACATTTATCGTGTGGAGGAAATGTGCCATAACATTGATCGTGTGGGGGGAATGTGCCATAATATTGATCGTGTGGAGGAATGTGCCATAACATTGATCGTGTGGAGGGAATGTGCCATAACATTGATCGTGTGTGGAGGGAATGTGCCATAACATTGATCGTGTGGGGGAATGTGTGGGGAGAGATTGTGCCATAAAGATGCGTCTCTTAAAGAATTGTCATAAAGAGACGTACTGTAATGGATACTACCACCTCGAGGTATCTTGTTTAGGGATTGCCAGAAGGAGGCATCTTGCAGAGGGAGCGTATCGTAAAGAAGCGTCTTGTTTAAGGTATTGTCGTACACAATGTATCACCATAGGAAAGCTTCTTATAGAGGGGATGTGTCAAAAAGAAGCATCTCGTCGAGGGAATGTGTCATGAAGAAGCCCATCGTAAAGCGAAGGTGCCCTACAAAGAAAACTATAAATAAAAAAAAAAAATCTTTAAATGCGTTATGAAAAAAAAATCTTGTAGAAGGAATTGTCATGTAGATCTGTCTTGCGATGGGCAACAGCAATAAACAGGCATTTTGTAGAGGTGGCGGTACGGAGAGGCATTTGTCAAGGGAATTTCAAAAGGAGGTATCTGCTACATTAAAGAGGCATCTCGAAGAGGGAATGTGTCAGAGGCATCTTGTGAAGGTATTGTGTCACACGGAAATACTTTTGAAGGAATGAGCCCGAAATAGGCGTCTTCTGGAGGGAATTTGCTGTAAAGAAATATCTATAGGATTGTGTCATAAATAGGCACCTTTGAAAGAGCATGAAGTAAAAGAGGCATCTTTTTAGAGAGAACATATCTTAAAGAGACATCTTGTGGAGGCAGTTGTCATAAAGGGGATGTTGTAAAGGGAATGTACCATGAAATGTGTTGTTGAGGGACTATACCATAAAAATCATCTTGTGGGCGGGAATGTACCATAAAGTTTGTATTTTAAAAGGAATGTGCTTAAAAGAGATATCGTGTGGAAGGAATAATTCATAAAGAGGTGTCTTTAGAGGAAACATCTTATAAAGAGACATCTTGTGGAGGAAAGGGTCAGCGCAGAGAATGCACTATTTAGTACAAAAGAACATACTAGTTCCGAGTCTTGCCGCACAAGGATGGGACCGGTTAGTACATGAAAAGCGCCCTTTATCCCAAAGATTGGATGGAGCACAGAGATGGATACGTTCATCAATGACGGGAGGGGGTGGAGGCGTTTGCAAAATTTGTTTAAAGTATTAAGCCGTGAGCAGACAGCAATACACACCAAAAAAATGAGATCGGATGATAGATGTGTGGCGGGGGGAGAGAGAGTAGGGGATCATTCGGTCTCTGCAGCACCACAGAAAAATCGTGACAGAGAGGAGGGGGGGGGAAGCGACGGATAAGTGTGTTCCTGCCCCTATCTATGTTTGTGTCAGGCAGGTGGTCTTGACCTGCATCTGGCTGTGGGCGTAAGAGAGGAGCGCCAAATCGTCAGCAAAGTTGAGATCTTTCGGAGATGTCCAGAATGTCCACTGTTTCTGTCTGTTGTGAAGGTCTTTATGATCTAATCGATGATCAGGAGGAAGAGGATGGGTGACAGTGGACATCCTTGGCACATTCAGATTTTGACCTCAAAAAGCTGACCTGCATGAGCAACCTTGCATGGCTTGTCTTGGTAGGCACAGAAGCTTCAGGAGAAATCAGCTTCTGTGGTACTTGCAATACCTCAACAGCTTCCACAGCGTTTCTCAGTCCACACTGTCAACGCCTTCTCATAATCTATGACATTAACGTAGAGGGACGAGACCCATTCCAGTGGCTGATTCACGATGACACATAGCGTGACAGTCTGTTCTTTCACAGGATCTGTTTCTGTGGAAATCTGCCTGCTGGTGTCGGTTGAATCAACTGCCACTAGAGTCATTCTCTCCGGTAGAAGTCTGTTCAGGGTTTTTGCCGGGCATTGACAAGAGCATAATATTTGGGTAGTAAATGCAGTCAGTGAGGTCCCCTTTCTTTCGGAAGCCTCATGAGAGTTCCTTCCTTCTACTGTGCGGCATATTCAAAGCCGGTCCTACATTACCTGTGACGGCTTTATTGTTTTTGCGTTCTTCAGAGACGTGGCCGAATATTTTGAGTCTCCTCTTATAACCGGAGCAATACGTTTTTTGGGCAATATATTTTCTGCAGCTGCGCCCCGGAACTTTATCCCTTTCAAACTGTGTCATGCTCCATTCCTTCTGACTTTCAAGTGTGTGTGTGTGTGTGTGTGTGTGTGTGTGTGTGTGTGTGTGTGTGTGTGTGTGTCTGTGTCTGTGTGTGTCTGTCTGTCTGTGTGTCTGTGTCTGTGTCTGTGTGTCTGTGTCTCTGTGTGTGTGCGCGTGATTGGAATGTGTGTGAGTGCGTGCATGTGTGTAACACTGTGTCTGTGTAAGTGTGTGTGTGTGTGTGTGTGTGTGTGTGTGTGTGTGTGTGTGTGTGTGTGTGTGTGTGTGTGTGTGTGTGCATATTGGCTCGCGCGAGTGTTTGTGCGCGTGCCAGCGCACGCGAGTGCGTACATATGTGTATATGAACGCATGAGCGCGTGTGCGCGCGCGCGCGCGCGCGCGCGCGCGTGTGTGTGTGTGTGTGTGTGTGTGTGTGTGTGTGTGTGTGTGTGTGTGCGTGTTGTGTGTGTGTGTGTGTGTGTGTGTGTGTGTGTGTGTGTGTGTGTGTGTGCTCGCGCGCGCGCGTGCGGATATGTGTATGTATGTGTGTGTATGTTCTGCATACTTGTCAGATATTAGTTTCGCAAAAATGTGTAAAACGCGCAATGGCCTGCATTTTCAGGATGGGTCCTACATAAATTGTTATGATGATAATGAGAATGGGGAGGAGGAGGAGGAGGAGGAGGATCATTATCATTGTCACTGTCATTATCAATGTCATCATCATTGTCATTATCATTATGATTATCTCATTCTCCTCCTCCTCCTCCTCCTCTTCCTCCTCTTCCTCCTCTTTATCATCATCATCATCATCATCATCATCATCATCATCATCATCAACACATCATCATCATCATCATCAGTTCTGTTACCTTCTTGATCTCTGAGATGTTTGTTGCAATCGATCGGTCGTCAGCTCTCTGCTGGTGAATGTCCTGTGGTTTGACAGGGGCAGGGCGGTTCAGTAACCAGCTTCGTGAAGTGTTCTGCCACCTCTACAGCTCTTCTTCCACTGTTTTCAGTGATGCTTTCTCTGTGTCTTTAACAGTCAGCCTGCCGGAACTTGCCTGCCAGCCCCTTGCTCATCATTCAAGGTCTTTTAGGTGCCCTGTCTCGCACCATCCTCGGCATGTTGGGCAAGGCTATCAATAACGTTCCTCTTGCCTGTTTTTATGCTTCTTTATTCGCTGTTGCGTGTTCTTCCTGCGCTTTTATTTTGGCTGATGGAGTTTGGTTCAATCGGGCTTTCCATTCTCTCCTTGAGTTCGGTTCAGTTGGGCTTTTCTTCCTCTCCTTGAGTTCGGTTCAATTGGGCTTTCCTTTCTCTCCTTGAGTTCGGTTCAATTGGGCTTTCCTTTCTCTCCTTCAGTTCGGTTCAATCGGGCTTTCCATTCTCTCCTTGAGTTCGGTTCAGTTGGGCTTTCCTTTCTCTCCTTCAGTTCGGTTCAGTTGGGCTTTCCTTTTTCTCTCCTTCAGTTCGGTTCAATTGAGCTTTCCATTCTCTCCTTGACTTCGGTTCAATTGAGCTTTCCTTTCTCTCCTTCAGTTCGGTTCAATTGTGCTTTCCTTTCCCTCCTTGAGTTCGGTTCAATTGTGCTTTCCTTTCCCTCCTTGAGTTCGGTTCAACTGGGCTTTCCTTTCTCTCCTTCAGTTCGGTTCAATTGGGCTTTCCTTTCTCTCCTTGAGTTTGGTTCAGCTGGGCTTTCCTTTCTCTCCTTGACTTCGGTTCAATTGGGCTTTCCTTTCCCTCCTTGAGTTCGGTTCAACTGGGCTTTCCTTTCTCTCCTTCAGTTCGGTTCAACTGGGCTTTCCTTTCTCTCCTTCAGTTCGGTTCAACTGGGCTTTCCTTTTTCTCTCCTTGAGTTCGGTTCCACTGGGCTTTCCTTTCTCTCCTTGACTTCGGTTCAATTGGGCTTTCCTTTCTCTCCTTCAGTTCGGTTCAATTGGGCTTTCCTTTCTCTCCTTGAGTTTGGTTCAGCTGGGCTTTCCTTTCTCTCCTTGACTTCGGTTCAGTTGGGCTTTCCTTTCCCTCCTTGAGTTCGGTTCAACTGGGCTTTTCGTTCTCTCCTTGCTTCCTTTTTCTGTCATGTTTGAGCATTACCCAGCAGTGCTTACTGTGTGCTGTGTTTCATTTTTGCCCAGGAATTCGTCAACGATGTCAGGCTACATTTTGCTGTGTTGCCCCGGAGGTTCAATATCCGTGTCAGTGCCTTCGTTCAGTTCATGCAGCGCTTAGAATATGTTTGGAAGGCCAGCTTTGACCGTAGACATCACTGTTTGTAAGCAGTCCTGCGTTGTGTCTTGTGTGCTTGTTGGTCGCTGAGTGGTGTCATTAAGCAGTCCTGCGTTGTGTCTTGTGTGCTTGTTGGTCGCTGAGTGGTGTCATAAAGCAGTCCTGCGTTGTGTCTTGTGCGCTTGTTGGTCGCTGAGTGGTGTCATTAAGCAGTCCTGAGTTGTGTCTTGTGCGCTTGTTGGTCGCTGAGTGGTGTGTCATTAAGCAGTCCTGCGTTGTACCTTGTGAGTTTGCTGGTTTCTGAGTGGAGTAGTTAACGAGTCCGGAGTCTTGCAGTTATCACTGGAAGACAGTGAACTAATGTCACAGCGGCATCTAGCCACACGCACATGTCTCGCCACTATTGCCTTCACTTCTGGTGAATACAAATTATAGTGTGTCTGGTTCTCCACGTTGTAATCTTGACAGCTCCGCGTAGTTTTGTGTGGATCTGCTGGCAAGGGAAGATGTTTTCTATGTTTACGGGCTGATTGAGGGAACAGAGATCAGGAAAGCATTCACTATTCTCATTCATCTGCCCCAATCCACTGTCCCCATGACATTCTGTGGCCTGTATTGTCTGATACTGTCTTGCCGCTGAAATCGCCCATGATTGTGACGTCCTTTTCTCCTCTGTTATCCAGCACAGGTACCAGACGATGATAAAAGGCATTTTTGCTTACTGTCCTAGTATCATTGGTGAGAGCATAACACTGGAAAAGTTCATTTTCACGTTACTCTACGTGGTGGCAAACTTGACTGTGAAGATGACTGATACGGATAACGTTAATTTTCTTGTTATTCTGCATGGTGACAAACTTGACGTGAAGATGACTGAATGGATAACGTTCACTTTGACATTACTCCGCATGGTGGCAAACGTGACTGTGATGATGAATGAACTGACAGGTTTCCGGACGATGAGAGCGCGCTGTGCTTCTGGTGCCGGCATTTAGGCCGCTCCCTCAGTGTGAGAGGCACCCTCCTCTCTAGGTTCTGAATACGCAGCAGCATCTCTCCAAAAGTCACTCCAAGCCGACCTGACCGTGTTCCGCGTTGCCCCAAGAGAAAGCTTTCTTATCTCCCGTGCCACATGCATTATCCTTCCAGTCTTGTACACCGT
>JADBJO010004490.1:177500-182500 GCA_016801955.1 Conus betulinus
AATGTCATTCACTGTTTAACAACAGAACCCAATCTCAGTAAACAAAACCGGTAAAATTCCTGAAAATAAACTGACCTTTTATGATAGTGTTACTCTGTTGTCTTTTGTGTGCGCATGTTTTTGTACTCCCAGTTCTTATAGAAAAAGGGAGTACTTTAGAATGGGAACGAAGAAATGGGTGTGTGTGTGTGTGTGTGTGTGTGTGTGTGTGTGTGTGTGTGTGTGTGTGTGTGTGTGTGTGTGTGTGTGTGTGTGTGTCCGTCCGTCCGTCCGTGGTCAAAATGTGTTCCACTCGCTCCAGACAAAACTACTCGGCCCATCTTTCTGAAAATCTGTAGGTATGTTCATTATGGGTCACAGATTACGCCCAATGTTTTAGTTTACCGTTTATAGCCGTTACTAACGGCTGTAACGGCCAGTAACGGTTTTTCTTCTTTATGGAATATCTCAGAAAGTACTAGGCCGTTCTCTGTGAAAATTGACAGGAACGTTCATTATGGGTCACGGATGATGCCCGATGTTTAAGTTTACCGTTAAGGCCGTTACTAACGGCTGTAACAGCCTGTAACGGTTTTTTCTTCTTTATAGCATATCTCAGAAAGTACTTGGTCGATCTTTCTGAAAAATTTGTAGGTATGTTCATTAACGGTCACGAATAATGGCCGATTTTTTTTTATTTTACTGTTATATTCGTTACTAACGGCTGTAACGGCCTGTAACGTTTTTGTTCTTCATGGATTATCTTCGAAAGTACTGGCCGATCTTTGTGAAAATTAGCAAGTATGTTCATTATGGGTCACGGATGATGCCCGATGTTTTACTTTATTGTTATAGCCGTTACTAACTGTTGTAACGGCTGTGTAACGTTTTTTCTTCTTTATGCAATATCTCAGAAAGCACTTGGCCGATCTTTGTGAAAATTAGAAGGCATGTTCACTATGGGTTACGGATGATGCCCAATGTTCAGTTTACCGTTATGGTCGTTACTAACAGCTATAACGGCTCATAACGGTTTTTTTTCTTTATGGAATATCTCAGAAAGCACTTTGTCGATCTTTCTGAAAATTTCTAGATATGTTCATTGTGGGCGACGGATGACGCCCGACGTTTTAGTCTACCGTTATAGCTATTACTAAAGGCTATAACGGCCCATAACGGTTTTTCCTTTTAATGGAATGTCTCAGAAAGTACTTCGCCGATCTTTCTGAAAATTTGTAGGTATGTTCATTATGGGTCAAGGATGATTCCCGGTGAATTATTATACCGTACCGTTATAGCCGTTACTAACGGCTATAACGGCCCTTAACGTTTTTTTCTTCTTTATGGAATATCTCAGAAAGTACCTGTCTGATCTTTCTGAAAATTTGTAGGCATGTTCATTATGGGTCCCGGATGATGACCGATGTTTTAGTTTACCGTTATAGCCGTTACTAACGGCTATAACGGCCTATAGCGGTTCTTCTTTTTTATGGAATATCTTGGTATGTGGCCGATGTTTCTGAAAATTTGTAGGTATGTTCGTTATAGGTCATGGATGATGCCCGATGTTTAAGTTTACCGTAACAGCCGTTACTAACGGCCCATAATTGTTTTCTTCTTTAGGGAGGGAAAATCTCAAAAAGTACTTGGCCGATCTTTCTGAAAATTCATGAGTATGTTTATTATAGGTCACAGATGATGGCCGATGTTTACCAGAATAACCATTACTAACGGTTAGACCAGCCCAAGACGGTTTTTCCTCTTTATGGACTATCTCACGCGTATTCAGGGTAAACTGGAAGTACGTTTATACGCTTTGCATTTTGTTTGTTTGTTTTACGAAAAGTGTCAATTGAAAAGATAGATAGATAGACAGACAGACAGATAAATAGAACGACAGATAGATAGATAAATGATAGACAAAAAGGTAATAAAAAAAGAGAGAGAGAAATAGAGAGAGAGACGAATAGATAGATAGATAAATGAATAAATGTAGATATAGATGTAGTATACTCTGAAGAAATGGTACTGCATGCGCCATTTTCATATACCATCTATGATGTTCTCTTGAAATAAACTCTTGTCTTAAGCTGTCTTGTCTTCATACACCCAGGCTAGATTAGATTTTCTCTTCAGAGCCAGTATCTATGCAGAACAGCCCTCTCCACAGTCCTTTCGATGTGGCTTAAACAAACACACAACATGCAAGCACGCACGCACGCACACACACACGCACACACACACACACACACACACACACACACACACACACACACACACACACACACACACACACGCACACACACCACACACGCGCGCGCGCACACGCACCACACACACACGCGCATACACACACACACACACACACACACACACACACACACACACACACACACACACACACATGCACACGCACACGTACACACACATGCACGCAGCGCATGTACGCACGCGCACACCTACTCACACACACGCACGCACGAACGCACGCGCACACACACACACGCACGCACGCACGCACGCACGCACGCACACACACACACACACACACACACACACACACACACACACACGCATACCGGGAAATAGAGGTTGCAGACGGGGTGGGGTAGAGGGCTCGGTACCCACTCACATACGCCCTTTAGGGGGCTTCATCATCGTGTGATTCACGCCGCGGAACTTCATCACAGATTTCATGCTGACTAGTTTTGTCTTGCTTTCGGCCGAGCAACAGGTCAAAAACTTTTCCTTAGCCCTTTTCTTGGAGAGGGGGAAGCGGGGAGGGGGAGGGGGTTAGGGCGGGGGAGTACTGCTCTAGGGTTAGACAGTATGTTGTAAAACATGACAAATTTATCCCTGTTGTTGTTCTGCTCCTACTGTACTAAACGAAGAGATAGTCTGGCCTGCATGTATCACACTAGCAGCCAAGCGGCTGTCATCGCTGACGTCAGGCCTCTCACGTTGCTCCTCCCGCTGTCGCACAAGACACGATGAAGTACTAAGAAGACGGAAATCTGGATTGGTTTTGACTTGACTTCCGAGTAACTCAAATGGCTGACAACAAAACCAATCGATAAGGCGGCAAGTTTGCGATAGTCTTGGGCGATTTTTTCTTCTACTTTTCTTCCCGCCCTCACTGATTTTCGTTTTTTTCTTGCAAAGTTAAGTCCACAGGCTAGAGAGTTTCACGTGGTTCACTTTCAGTCAGTCACTGCTAAGAAGCGTTTTCGTTTGTCTTTTCCCGTAAATATTTGGGGCCTTTGCTTGTAACATTTCATCACAAACTGTTGGCGTGTGGCGTTGTCAACAAAACAGTAGTATTGTTCTACACAGTAATTGACAGGTCTCACGAATCCCCACACTTTGGGGTAGATGGGCAAGCGTTGTCACCTCCTTTTTGTACTCCCAGTTCTTATAGAGCAGGGAGTACTTTAGAATGGGAACGAAGAAATGCTGTGTGTTTCTGTCTGTCCGTCCGTGGTCAAAATGTGTTCCACTCGCTCCAGACAAAACTACTGAACCCATCTTTCTGAAAATTTGTAGGTATGTTTTATTATGGGTCAAGGATGATGCCTGATGTTTTAGTTTACCGTTATAGCCGTTACTAACGGCTGTAACGGCCTGTAACGGTTTTTCTTCTTTATAGAATATCTCCGAAAATATTTGGCCGATCTTTCTGAAAATTTGTAGGTATGTTCATTATGCGTCACGAATAACGCCCGATGTTTTAGTTTACTGTTATAGCCGTCACTAACGGCTGTAACGGCCTGTAACGGTTTTTCTTCTTCATGGAATATCTCAGAAAGTACATAGCCGATCTTTGTGAAAATTAGCGTGTATGTTCATTATGGGTCACGAATTATGCCCGATGTTTTAGTTTACCGTTAGAGACGTTACTAAAGGCCTGTAACGGTTTTTTCTTCTTCTTCATGGAATATCTCCAAAAGTACTTAGGCCGATCTTTCTGAAAATTTGTAGGTATGTTCATTGTGGGTCACGAAATAAAGCCCGATGTTTTAGTTTACCCCTGCTAATAACCGTTCCTAACGGCTGTAACGGCCTGAAAACGGTTTTTCTTCTTCTTTATGGAATATCTCCGAAAGCATTTGGCTGATACTGGTGAAAATTAGCAGGTATGTTCATTATGGGTCACGCATGATGCCCGATGTTTTAGTTTACCCCGTTATTAGCCGTTAATAACGGCTGTAACGGACTGTAACGGTTTTTCTTTTTATGAAATATCTCAGAAAGTACTTGGCTGATCTTTCTGAAAACTTGTAGGTATGTTCATTACGGGTCAGGAATAATGTCCGATGTTTTAGTTTACCGTTATAGCCGTTACTAACGGTTGTAATGGCCTGTAACGGTTTTTCTTCTTTTTGGAATATCTCCGAAAGTACTAGGGCGATCTTTCTGAAAATTAGCATGTATGTTCATTATGGGTCACGGATGATGCCCGATGTTTTTAGTTTACCCCGTTATAGCTGTTACTAACGGCTGTAACAGCCTGTAACGGTTTTCCTTCTTTATGGAATATCTCGGAAATACTTGGCCGATCTTTCTGAAAATTTGTAGGTATGTTCATTACGGGTCAGGATAATGCCCGATGTTTTAGTTTACCGTTATAGCCGTTACTAACGGCTGTAACGGCCTGTAACGGTTTTTTCTTCTTAATATCTCAAAAAGTACATGGCTGATCTTTGTGAAAATTAGCGTGTATGTTCATTATGGGTCACGAATAATGCCCAGTGTTTTTAGTTTACCGTTAAAGCCGTTACTAACGACATGTAACGAGTTTTTCTTCTTCATGGAGTATCTCTGAAAGTACTTTGCCGATCCTTGTGAAAATTACTAACGGCTATAACGGCCCATAACAGTTTTCCTTCTTTATGAAGTATCTCAGAAAGCACTTCGTCGATCTTTCTGAAAATTTGTAGGTATGTTTATTATGGGTCAAGGATGATACCTGATGTTTTAGTTTACCGTTATAGCCGTACTAACGGCCATGACGGCCCATAACG
>JADBJO010004490.1:187500-196812 GCA_016801955.1 Conus betulinus
GCTGCATGATATAGCGTAGCTGTGTAGCTGGTGTTGTCCCTCCATGTGGAGATGCGATGTTGTTACAGTTGTTTTCCATTAACAACAACACCAAAACGATTGCCGGCCCTTACCAACTAAAAAAAATGCCAGGCCGGCTCTGCGTCATGGTGCTGGGTGTAGGAGCTGCATTGAATGTTTAACATGTAGAAATGCCTCATCATGTAATCACTTCGGAGTTGAAATGCCTTGCTCTCACCTGGAAAGTCGTACTTACGTTCGGCGTTTTGTCAGTGCACAGTCTTCTTTATGTGAGCCGTTGCAGTGAAACATGCTAGCTAAGTCAGAAATTAGAACCGAATTGGAAAAACGATTCTGAGTTCTGAAGGAAACAGCTGGGTTCTGGACTGGGTTCTGAAGGAAACAGCTGGGTTGTTTCTTTTGTTTTCGTCTTCCTGAGTTTTGCTATTATGACAGCCCTCTTACCTCTCGTGATCAAGTCAGCTTTTCCAGCTTCACCCAATTCCTGGATGTTCTGACTGAGAGGAGAAAGCTGGGTATCTTCTTCAGAACTTTGCATATTTGCTGGATAGGCCGTGGATATTCAGTGCACCAGCGTTTTGACGTTTTTGAGCGTTTCTTGAGTCTGATACAGGGCCCTGGTTCGGCCCTTTGGTCCGCGACTCCTGTACGTTGTCTTTGGCTGTTATTGACCAGTGTGTTAGAGCCAATAGCCATACTCGAAATGGGGGGGATTTTTGACGTTTCGCTGATTTATACTGATTACGTCTTCAGGAAACCGTCATTGATATCCCTAGTGGTCTTTGTGCCAGTAGCTGCAGAGATGCTTGCGATTTATGGATTTAGCGATTTTTTCATGGGACGTCTTAATCCTTTCCTCGTGTAGTCTGTCATTTCGGATAATGACTTCTAAAGAAAAGTGATTCCAAGGAAAAGTCGTGTGGGCCACCATCTCTCACAGAGAGAGAGAGAGGGGGAGAGATGAGAGAGATGTGCTGAGGGGAGGCGCAACGGGAAGGAGCGAGGAGAGAGGAAGAGGAGGAAGGAGAGGGGAGGAAGAGAGGGTGTGTGGACGAGTGGCCGACCGTGGGAGCAGATCGGATGAGAGGACGACGAGAGAGACAGACAGACAGACAGACAGACAGACAGGACAGACAGATAGAACAGAGAGGAAGATGGGTCTCCAAGTGTGAATGGTGCCCCCCCCTTTTCAGTTGGGGTCGAAAAAGGGTTGACAGTTAGGGTTTGTATGAAAGACTTCTTACCTTAAAAGGACGCACATTCTTCTGACCATGCATTTTTAACCGCTGCCGAACCACGTATTGTTACAGGGAGAAAAAGAGGAAAAGAAACGCTTGGAAACGCTTTTCATGTGCTCCTCCTAAACACCAACCAATATCAGCAGGCTGTGTGGTATTGCACAGAAGCAGCTCCTTGACCGCTCTGGTGGAGAAGAAAGACAAGGAAGAGAAAGTGGGACGAGTGGAACACATACCGTAGTGAAAACTACATTGGAGCAGCAAGACTTGCCTTGTTATTGGTTGTTATATGCCGCGTGTGTCCAGCTGTTTTGTTAAAGCTGTTGATTACAGGGGGGGGGTCTTCCTCACGTTGCTGCTATTCTCGAGGCTCTAACTGGGTGGGCGGTGGGTGTTGGTTGGACATTGACATGATTTGTGGCCGTTTCTTCTTTTGGGTTCCTTTCCGTCTCGAGTATGACAGACAAGACGGTTTTATGCCAGATTGTATGGCGACTTCGTGTTTTTTTTTTGCCCGTCTGCCAAGAAGACCAGGTTTGAGTGTTGACGACCCTTAGGACCCCCTAGTCGTGTGTGATTTGCAAGATGCCCCGAAATGAACGACCGAAATGAACAGCAATGACGGAAGGGAAATATTGACGCTGAGAAAGCACAGAACTAAAACGAAAAAGGACGCCCCCTGGACCATGTCAGCTGTATATACGTCTCTCTTCTCTCTCTCTCTCTCTTCTCTCTCTCTCTCCTTCTCTCTCTCTGCTCTCTCTCTGATAATTAAATTTATTAAGCATCATGACGGAACAACTGGAAACCGGTCCAATTTTACCTATATAAAGGCATTATTTGAATAATACCCATTTGTTCTCGACGTTTCTATAATGTATTGAAAAAAAAACATTAAGGAGAATTTGATCGTTCAAACATTATGGAATGAATTTAGAGATTGCACCCTCTCTCTCGCTATCATCTCATCCTCCTCTCTCTCCTCTCTCTCTGCTCTCTCTCTATCTCTCTCTTCTGGCGGGGACCAAAGAGTCAGTGATTGGTGTGTGGTTATAGCCTCGGGTCGCCTTTTTTCAGCGTGACTCCACAGCAGGCATACATTCAAAAAAGAACAGAAGAGGAGAGGAACGGCGTCGTAACCTTATTCTTTACCTGGGCATTGCTGTTGTACTTTCTACCCATCTAATGAGAAGCAGTTAGCAGGGGGGTTCCAGGGGGTTCCACGACAATTTTGTTTTTTTGTGTGTGTGGTGTATGTTGTCGGTGTTGTGTGTGGTGTGTGTTTGTTGTGTGTGTCGTTGTTGTGTTGGTTTTGTGTGTGTGTGTGTGTGTGTGTGTGTTGTTTTCAAAGGAAAAGAAGGGAAGATGCGGAGAGATTGAGGGATTTAACGGTTTTATAGCTCACCCAATACCTGGATTCCGCCCTCCTGCAACTTCCAATCCATGCTCATTATATGGATACTCTAGGCAAGCTGTCGGGAGGAGACCGTTATCTTTATTTATTTTAGAGGAACAGCATGTCGGATTTTTTGTCTCTTTTTTTATCCCTGTAAATGTGGGAACTTTCTTGGAGAGAGCGATCTAAATATATTCAAGGGAATTTCATTTTTAGCACATACATCATAAGAACATGGACTGTAATAACAACAAAAAAAAAAAAAAAAAAAAAAAAAAAACAAAAAAAAAAAAAAAAAAAAAAAAAAAAAAAAAAAAACGCTGGGGTGCAGGTCCGGGTGGGGGAGGAAGTAGGAAAAGAAGTAAAAAGAGTTGAGCGTACCGAAAAGTAAGTAGTAGTAAAGAAAGTGAAAGAGTAGGTACCGAAAGTTACGTCTACCCAGTTTCCTTTTTTTTTATTTTTCTTTTCTTTTAAGGGGGCGGGTGGGGCGGAGGGTTTTGTGCGGAGAGGTTGTCGTTTGCTTTTTTCGTTTTCTTGGAATTTGCTGATGTTGTGTTTCTTCGTTGTTTGTTTGGTTTGGTTTTGGTTTGGTGGAAATTGTTTCTCTCTCTCTCCTCATCTCTCTATCTTCTACTTTCCTCTCTATGAAATAAAAACAGGTCTAACAACTGTGGGTCTGTCTGCTGTCTGTATGTCTGTTGACGTCGGTATGTCTTGGTCTGTCGTCCTGTCTGTTGGTGCGGAGCTGCTCGTGAGTGGATGTGTGTTTTTGTGTGGCACGCGCAACATAGGTATGGGGATGTAGAAGAGAGAGAAGAGACGAGAGAGAGAGACAGACAGGGACAGGAGAGGGGAGAGAGAGAGAGAGAGAGAGAGAGGAGAAAGACAGAGGAGAAAGAGGAGAGAGGGAGAGACAGAGGGAGGACAGAGGAGAGGACATAGAGAGAGAGAGAGACAGACAGACAGAGACAGAGACAGGAGGACAGAGACAGATAGACAGACACAGAAGCCAGACCAGACGCACCAGATTTTGCTAACATGACCGTAACAAACAACACAAACAAGCAAGCGCAGCCCCACGCAAGCATACCACACCGAGCATTTTAAATGTTTCGTTCGCACGATAACGCGCGCGCGGGGGGGGGGGTGGGGCTTGCGTCGCTGGCTCACTACACACACACACACACACCACACACACACACACCACAACCACACACACACACACACACACCACATCGTAATCATCATCTCGTCCGTCGTCTCGTCGGTCGCATTCAATCATCTCCTCCTCTCATCATCATCATATCATCATCATCATCATCATCATCACCATCATCCTCATTCGTCGTCGTACGTCACTGTCGTCATCATCTCAGTTTTTCCACTGTAGTCCCCATTCCCCCCCCACCCCACCCCCACCCCACCCCCATCCTTCCTTTCCCCTCAAACTCCCAACCCAACACCTCACATCCTCACCCTACAAAAAAAAAAAAAAAAAAAAATTACAAAACTGTATTCAGCGAAAGCTTTCAAAGGAAAATGGGCGTGCAAAGCAGTGATAACTGCACTCTCCTAATGCAAAGTTTAACAGCACCGCTTAAAATGACAAGGACGGCAAAATGTAATCAGCAGAAAGCATACGCCCATCAAGTCCAGAGCAGAGAGCGCATGTTAGCCTTGAGTCGTTCCGGTTGCAATCTGGAAATGATGAATATTCTTTGACCGCCACATTTCCCTCATCTTGATCAAACCGCCCCGCTCCCACCAACACACCCCCCCCCCCTCTCTCTCTCTCTCTCCTCTCTCTCTCCTCTCTCTCTCTCTCCCTCTCTCTCTCTCTCTCTCACTAACTCTCAGACACTTAAAGTCGAGTCGTGTTGTTTACAGCCGAGCAGACCACGGAGAGGGATCAAAGCGAGTTTAACTCGGACCTTGGTTCAAACTGCAAACGAAATCCACCCCCCCCCCCCCACACCCAACCCCCCGACACCACACACACACACACACACCACACACCACACACACACACACACACACACACACACACCACCCCATACCCCGCCTCCCCCCTCCCCCCCCCCCAAAAAAAAAAGATATATTATATATATATATATATATATATATATATATATATATATATATATATATATATATATATATATATATATACCGTTCCTGAAACTACAGTCGACTTCAAAATTTTTTTTTTCTGGTACAGTCCACGCGTCATTTGAAATTAAAGCTACCTTTTTTTATTTTTGCACACACACACACACACACACACACACACACACACACACACACACACACTCACTCACTCACTCTCTCTCTCTCTTCTCTCTCCTCTCTCTCTCTCGTCTCACACACACACACACACACACACACACCACACACACACACACACACACACACGCACATACAGACATACACACACCATGCGTCACGCAAGCATGCGCTGCACGCACACACACTCTCTCTCTCTCTCTCTCTCTCTCTCCCCTCTCTCTCTTCTCTCTCTCTCTCTCACACACCACACACACACACACACACACACACACACACACACACACACACACAGGTGCATACATACATATATACATACGGTACCTACGTACATACATACATAGACAGAGAGACAGAGAGGGGTAGATAGATAGATAGATAGATAGATAGATAGATAGATAGATAGATAGATAGATAGATAGATAGGTAGAGAAAATGGATAAAGAGATAGATAAAAGAGATAGATAGACATTAGACCGACCGACCGACAGACAGGACAGACAGACAGACAGACAGACAGACAGAGAGAGAGAGAGGAGAGAGAGAGAGAGAGAGAGAGAGAGAGAGAGAGAGAGAGAGAGAGAATCTCGGAGCAGAATCTCCGCGAAATTCTGCAGAGAAATGCTTCCATGAATCTAACGTCGTATCAATGAATCTCCACAATCAATACGAAGTGTTTTTACACTGAATGGTCCGTCTCATGAAACGCCTCTGCGAATGATTCTGGTCCAGTTAGGCTGAAGCACTTGTAGCGAATTGTTCCTACATGTAAGTCTTTGAGGGGCCATAACACGCTGGTGCGGCTTCTGCGCTCTATAGCATAACAGAATGTGTAAGGTAAGTGCCATCAATATGTAGCCAGCACAAGCTTTTTTCCCCTTGTTTGCTTGTTTGTTCTTCGACGGCAGGTGGAAAAAAAAAAGGGGGAAAAAAAACTCTTTTGATCTGAATGGAAGTATTCTGAACCACGTATTCTGAAGACAAACGACACGTGACTGTCTGATGCAAAATGAACAAATTATAGAACAAACACTATGTGTTCGGACCTCTTTGGTCTTCTTCAGGCAAGAGAAACAACATTCAATGCAATGAAAACGACGGACGAACAGACGATCACTTAATATCTCCAAGGTGCAAACAGGATGTGGAATGGTTCAGTCTTGTTTCAATCTCCACCTACAGTCACCTCACTTTGAAACCGAAGATAGGAGAGGAAAAAACAATGCGTTGATGTTTAACACAACTGAAAGCACTTCTTTGAAAACAGAACAAAATTACGGAGGGATGAATTAGTATCTCGCATCACTTTTCCCACTAATCGTCATTGGCCATACGCCACAATTCGAATTTTGCACTAAAATAGGCCCACTATATAATCCATGCAAGCGTTTTGAGGCCTACCATAATTTTGAGCCAGCATTTAGTGTTGAACTGGTAACTGATCAAAAGAACAACTCCCCAAACAATATTCCCCTTGTTTGGAGGGATTTCCGCCAGTGAAATCATCTTCAAATACGTGGCCTTCCCCTTACCCGACGTCACATTTCAGGCCTTTGCACACTCACCCGTGACCCTATCTTTGCGCCAGCTGGAAGTCCACAAACAGTCCCATTCCTTTTATTTTAATCTGTCTTTGGAACCACCTGGCTCGTACCTTGTTGGCCATTTGAAAGAAAATGAGGAGAATCAACTTTCAGACATAATAAAAAATTCTCAAAACAATCTAATCGCGCCAGTCTATAAATAATCGACTCCTTAAGCTAGGCCTTAGCGCAGCAATTTCTGGTGTGCAGCCATTGTCAGAGTCTCGCTCGCTAGCGTTGATTACAAACCAGTTCCGGACGAGACAAACTGTTCAACGGACTGGCTGCCCTCTATAGTAAGCATGTATGCCAACTTCTTGTCTTGCGCTCTTCACTAGGTCGACCCAGTGTCTATACGTATAGCATGTCCGCGCATGAACTATTGTGCGCGTGCTTCAAACTTGACACTATCAGCTGTTAAGTGTGGTGTACGCACAGCCACCCCCGAGGACAAGATGGGAGACACAGAGCCGATCAGATCAACAGGAAGCGACTACTGCCTTTAATGTGCATGATGGAACTGCAGTTGGCGAAAAGCTCAGGTACTGATCCTGTCCATCCTATATCTTTAGAAAGAATGATCGGATCACACATGACACAGAGCAGGTGGACAAAATTCTTAAATCTGTACCAAGAATTTTTTGGTAGTAAGGAGGCCTGGAAGGGCATCCTGAGACCTGAACGCAGAAGACAAAGCTCCCATAGTATCGCAAACCACGACCCATATTATTACCCTAACGAATCTTCTGTAGGAGGGTGACACTTCGCAATGCCAGGAAACTGAAGGACCATGGGCTGTTCTTTTCTGTCAGAATAGACCGGGCAAAAATTTTTGATAGAAACGAGGATGGACGAATATGGGCAGTGTTTCAGCAGAAAAAAAAGTGATGATGAAGATGCTGTCTGGCCCAAGGTAAATGTGATGCTTTGACTGGTTCAAGGCTAAGGTAATGATTAAATCTGAAAAAAGAAATACAGTGCTGCAGATTGAAGAGAGGACTGGCTGGTGACAGAGGTGCTGTTGGAAGTCCTCCACAGAGACTCCTTAGAGGTACGTGGACACCTTATGATGTACATAGTGTGAATATAAGATTTAATTTCCAGATATACACTTCAACATAAGTTAAGGACGACACCGCAGAATGCGTTAGCAGGCCTTCTCAATAAATACTGCCAAGCATGCAACAGCTGCACTGGCTCCCCTTGAGCGTGCAGAAAAGTGCTCTTGTTTGGCAAAACAAGCTGTTTGTCAGCAATCCGTGCACACTGACTCGAACTGTCTACAGGTGAAAATCCTGATGCACGTGACAGCATGAAGGTATGGGAGTGCGTTGTGCTCACCACAATGGCCATAAAAGCCGTCGATACCCGTTCTGAAGCACAACACCAACATGCCAGCGAGACGAAAGTTGAGAAATTTCGATCGTGCCCGAGCTATCGCCTGGCTGCAGGACGGAGTAGGCGCGTCGAGAGGTGGCCAGAAGGCTGCAAGTGTCACACTCGGTCATCATCCGTCTGAGACAGCGCCATCAAACCACAGGCACCGTCCAGGAACGGCCACGCCCAGGGTCGTCCCAAGAAAACCACACAACGTGAGGACCGGTACCTCTGCAGACAGGCCTTCGGGAGAGGACAACCACCGCCAATGCCTTGAGTCAGCAACTGCGTGCTTCCACCAACACACAGCAGTAAGCGGGCAGACCACTCGGCGTCGCCTACATGCCGCCGCCTTGCGTTCCAGGCGTCCGGGTGAAGAAGCCATGCTGACTGCAGGTCACAGGGCACGCCGACTTGCTTGGTGCCAGGACCATTTGAGGTGGACTCGTGCTCATTGGGGCCATGTCCTGTTCACCGACGAATCGCGCTTCATGGTGAGCCCCAAAGACGGCCGCATCAGGGTGTGGCGGCGCCCACAGGAGCAGCTGCAAGATGATGCTATCCAGGAGGCGGCTGCTTTTGGAGGTGGCTCCATTATGGTTTGGGGAGGCATCAGCCGACACTACAGGACTCCTCTCTACCATGTGGAGGGCATGCTCAATGGGCAGCGCTACCTGCAGGAGATCTTACAGCCTCTGGTCACAGCGACCCTCCAGCAGATCGGACCCCAAGCTGTCCTCCAGGATGACAACGCCACACCACACCGCTGCAGGGCTGTCAACACTTTCATTCAGGAAGCTGGGATCACCAGGATGGCATGCCTGCGAACAGTCCAGATCTCAATCCAATCGAGAACATCTGGGGAGAACTTGGCCGGCGAGTCCATGCAAACCGCCCACGTCCAGCTAATCGGGAACAGCTGCTGCACGTCCTGCGACAGGAGTGGGAAAAAACATCCCCCAGGCCGTCATCGCAAACACCATCAACTCCATGAGGCAGCGCTGTCTCGATTGTGTTGCTGCGCGGGGTGGACACATCCGTTTTTGAACAGATTAAAGAAACATGTTTGTGGATTTTCTTTTCCCAGGGTGGGTCTCTTTACATTGCTTTATCATTGCAAAAACATTACGCAATCCAAATGAAATTGCTTTAATTTGATTCACAAGGGTTGCAAGCAAGTGGTCCTTAAATTATGTTGAAGTCTGTATATTCCACACTTTACTTTCAGCTCTCTAAAAAAATGATAGGTGAAACTTTTAACACTGTGCAAACAAGCTAGCTCATCTGCATTTGTTAGTGAGGATCCAGGATTCTGATAGTTTTGCTCTGATGGGTATTACCGAAAAATTACGCATATTGTTAATACATTGAACGACACGCTTGTTTGACAATCGCCAGGGGATGGGTAGTGTTA
>JADBJO010004491.1:0-5000 GCA_016801955.1 Conus betulinus
GTGTGGTGTGTGTGTGTGTGTGGTGTTTGTCGTGTGTGTTTGGTGTTTTTGTGTGTGTTGTGTTTTGTTTGGTGTGGTGTTTTTCCGTCAACCCCGAGCCCTCTGCGCTGGGCCATATCCAAGCTGCCGGACACTCTGAAACACAACCTAATTCAACAAGAACAATAAACATTAAACACACAAAAATGCTAAAACGTTGTTAAATTTTTCTCTGCAAACCCACTGTGTCTGTCCCTGGTCTTTCTGGTCATGTACACCCCCCCCCCCGGTTGTCTGTCTGTCCTGTCTCTGTCTCGCTCTCTCTCTCTCTCTCTGTCTGGGTCCCTCTCTCTCTCTCGCTCTCCTCTCCTCACATCTCTCTCATCCCCGACTCTCTCTCTCTCTCTCTCCAGACTTGTCCTCCCGCAGTTATCACCTCCCATTATCGTTCTGTCGACCTTCTCTGCCATCTACCTTTATGCCACCCACGCTGATATCCTGAACACGGTGACAAGTTAGAAGAACCCAATTACTCGAGAGAGAGCCGAATAAGAGAAAGCAGGAGAAGAGAAGAAGAAGAAGGAGAGGAGACAGGGAGAGAGGAGGAGCAGCGGGAGGAAGAAAACGGAAGGAGAGAATGTTGTGTGTGTTTAAAGGTAGAACGAAGATGATGATGGACTTCAAATGCTGTTATCCACGTCACCTGTCCCACCACTCATTGGACCTGTTCGGTGGTGTGTGTGTGTGTGCGGTGTGTGTGTGTGTGTTGTATGAGGGGAAGAAAGGCCTGATTGCGCTTAGTCTGTTTTGATAAATTGAAGTCGAATTTGCAGCCGCCTATTCGTACATATGTCAAAAGTTGAAACAACAACTATCTAGAGCTCACAATGTGTTCAAATGCTTTCTAAAGTACATCTGTGGCAAAGGAAGTGGCATCGCAGCCGAAGAACTTAATCCCGTTTCCCGACCGACGTCTTGCTTTCCTATTTTAAAAACACGGAACCAGTAAAAAAAAAAAACTCTCTAATACCTCTTACATCAAATTTAGGCTTTACACAGTGTGCAGAAGGTGGAGAGGGAGTGTGGAGGGGTGTGGGTGGGGGGGGGTGGGTGGATTTCAACTGAAAATTCGCCCTGATACCCTCGTCACTCCTCCCTTCTCTTTGAAAACTTCCACCTACGGCACGAGGTTTTTATTCAGCTCTCCCGTTTCACCTTCTCTACTGTTCTCATCACTAATCAGCTTTGGCAGGTGCTGACGGAGAACCCGTTGTATCCGGCCTTGCCAGGTTCGTGGATGCGGGGCCACGAACTGCTGACATTATGTATGGGACACTGGATCCATGACCAGGAGAAGTGGACCGGGCGTTGAATGTTGAAACGTGGTTTAAGTGCAAAAAAAAAAAAAATGTATAGAGCCATTTTAAATTTTTCTTATTCTTTTCCTTTCTTTCTTTCTTTCTTTCTTTCTTTCTTGCTTTCCCTTCTTTCTTTTTTCTTCTTCTTCTTTCTTCTTTCTTCGTTGTCTTCTTCTCTTCTCAGCTTCTTCGCTCTCTCTCTCTCAAGTCTCTCACCCCCCCCCCCTTTTCTCTCGCTGTCCCCCCTTCGCTCTCTCTTGCGCGTTCTCTCCTCCGTCTCTGTCTCTGATCTCCGTAGCGTCTACGGTCTCTGTCTCTGTCTCCGTCCTCTCTCTCTCTCTCCCCCCCCCCCCCTCCCCCCCTCTCGTCGGCCTCTCCGTCCCTCTCACTCTCTCTCTCTCTCCTCTCTCTCATCTCTCTAACGCCACCCTAAACCAGTTTTAGAGAGTGCATCCTACCTCAGCCCCCCCATATCCGCAGTTCAACACTGGCCAATTGGGACAAAAAACGGTACTCAGCTGCCTGTCTGAATGTGCTGGATGGAAAAGAGCGGGCTGGCGGTATAACGTCTTCGTGTTTGCTTCCTGAGTTGCACTTGGAGAGCTGTGAAGATGCTGGACGATGCCTTCAGCTCTCACCTGTCCTCAGGGATTGGCATAGATAAAGGACTGCCATGGGGACTGGCTCGGTGTATCTGTTCTGTCTGTCTAGTCTGTCTGTCTGTGTCTGTTCGTGTGTCTTCTCTCTGTGCCCTTGTCTATCTGCCTTTTTCTGACTGTCTGTTCTGTCTGTGCGTCTGCCCTCCCTGCCTCCCCTCTCTCGCTCTATCTCTCCCTCTCTCTCTCATCTTCTCTCTCATCTCCTCTCTCCTCTCTCTCTCTCTTTCTCTCTCTCTTCTATGTTGTAATGTGTGTCCGTGTGGGCACTATATACCTATCTGTCTGTTTGTCTTTGATACTGTCTGTCACTTCCTTTGTGTCTGTATGTCTACCTGTCGGTCTCTCTCTACTCTCTTTCACCAACGTTTCTCTGTCTCCTCTCTCAGTCCCTCTCTAGGACTAATGCTTGTCTGGATGTGTCTGCTTCTCCCGTATCTCGAAATCAACACGGACAGACACCAGACACCACACACGCACCACACACACGCCCACACGCACACACAAACACACACACACACACCAAAAACACACATACCACCGTCGCACACACCACACACACATGCACACACACACGCATACGCGCGCTCGCGTCAGCGCACAACACACACACACACACATAACACACACACACACACACACACACACACACACACACACACACACACAACACACACACACGAGCCACGTCAAGCATGAAAGCAATTCTCAACACGCACGAAAAGCACGCGCGCCACACACATACGCTTGGTACTCAACCACACACATCACCACACTACACACACACACACACACACACACACCAAACACATTTACACTTTTTCAATAACCCCCCCCCCCCCCCCCCCCCCCCCCCCCCTCCTCCTACATCTAATCAGTTGAAAAGCGGATACCAGCAGCAACACTAGCCTGCTGCGCTCGCCATGGAGTGAGAAAATAACCTCTTTCCGATTGCACAGCACTCCACACACGTCGCGCCTCGGGCAACAAATCAAATTACATGGAATCACACACCCCCGGGATCAGCCAAAGAGTTGGGAAATGCTATTCCCTCTCCTCCCCCCCCCCCCCCCTCTGTCCTGTCTGGTCTGTCTGTGGTTTGTGTCTGTCTTCTGTCTCTCTCTCTCTCTCTCTCTCTCCTCTCTCTCTCTCTGAGTGAGTGAGGCGTGAGAGAAGAGAAGAAGGGAGGGTGAAAGTACATATTAATATATAATATATATATATACATACATAATATATATATATATATATATATATAACGATACAATTATATATATATATATATATATAGATATTATATATGGTGCTGTGTGTGTGTGTGTGTGTGTGTGTGTGGTTGTGTGCGTGCGTGCGTGCGATGCGGGCGTGCGTGCGTTCGTGCCCTGCCTGCCTGCCTGCTGCCTGTCTGCGCGGGGCGGGCGCGCATGCGTAACGTTGCGGGCGTGTTGTGGTGTTGTGTGGTGTGGTGTGTGTGTGTGTGTGTGTGTGTTGTGGTGTGTGAGGAGATCGAGAGAGGAGAGGAGCGAGAGAGAGAGAGGAGAGAGAGTGAGTGCACACGCCGCACACGCACGTGTTTAACTGGTCTCCTTCTTCTTCTTCTTCTTTCTGTTTTCCCACCTTCCTGCCATTTTTTTTCCCTTATTCCCCTTTCTTTCTTTTCTTTTTTCTTGTTTCTTTCTTTTCTTCTCGTATTTTCTACCATCACCACCACCACTATTACCACCACCACACCACACTGTCACCACCACCAACCACTGCCACTACTTCTACTACTCTTTACTACTACGACTGCTGTCTACTTACTACTACTTCCGCTGCAATTTCTACTACTACTATTACTACTACTGCTGCTACTACTACTACTGCTACTACTACTAACTACTACTACTACTTCTTCTTCTACTACTACCACTGTTACTACTACTACTATCACTGCTGCTACTACTACTACTACTACTACTACTACTACTACTACTACTTTTGGCGGGGGTTTCTCTCAGTGTGAATCGTGTGCCACACCCGAAACTTCTGCGCCAGTAAATGTCTGGTTTGTCACTTCGGTCTCTTCCTTAGTTTTTCTGTTGTTTCTTTCCGAAGTCGTGAACTTTTTTCTTCTTTTTTTTTCACTCACTGTAGCGCACCAGCCTGTCTTTGTTCTTGAAACTCTTTTGACTCCCCCCCCCAAAAAAAAAAAAAAAAAAAAAATTGGTGCAGGTTATAGCATGTTACGTTCCAATCTTATAAGCATTTATCAAAAATGGAACCATTTGAACTGGCACCGGCTGTCCATTCTGCAGAGCTTTTTGAACATTTCAACCAGTTTCAGATATCGTTGTTCCACCAATATACCGCTTTTGTGTGATGTACATGATCTGTAGGTTTACGTGTCTGGAGAATTCAACAGTTTGAATTGATAAGCAATAGACTGCTGTTTATACTAGGTTCCAACCCTCATTATCCTTTCAAGATACAATACAGAAAATGTATCTGGACAAAATGGTGTCTGTCAGTGCAAATCTTAGTGTGGTTTAAGGAGTGCCGTGGAACAACACAAACAAACGAAGCAGTCCAATTCATTTTATCGAGGGGCTGAATGGAGAGGGGTGGAGGGGGGGGGGGGGGGGGGGGGGGAGGGGGGGGGGGGGGGGGGGGAGGGGGGGGTTGGTAGAAGTAGGAGAGAGAGAGAGGTATCTTAATAATTTGTTTAGCATTAAGCGCCCGTTAGTAATATGCATATCATTTGCCGACGATGTATTTTGAAATCAATGTTGTTTGTTTGTGTTTTTTGGGGGGAGGGCGTGCTTAGATTTGAGTTTCTTAACCTGAGTGTGACAGACTCTCTTTTTTGCAGGTCTTTTGCTGAACATGAATAACTGACGTTGAGTTTTAACTTTGCATTTAAACTTTCTCACTTTCTTCTTTGTTTTGTAGTGTTTTAGCCCTGATATGGCTGCTGTGGTCGGCAGGGCTTAAAGCAACATGATTTGATTTGAATGTGGCCTTTTGG
>JADBJO010004491.1:22500-27500 GCA_016801955.1 Conus betulinus
TGCGTGCGTGCGTGCGTGCGTGTGTGTGTCCATCTTGTGTGCTGCTGTAAACATCTCCCGCCAAAAAGCTCTTCGATCAAAACACACTTACCATTTCGTGCGGCCGCAATTGGTTCAAAAACTCTTCACGTGCAGCATGCGTTAAAAAAAAACAAAAAAAAAAAAACAAACAAAAAAAAAAACAACACTTTAATACCAGAAGAAGAAGAAGAAGTAGAGGAAGGGGAAAAAGTTCAAAAGCCCCAGTGTGTCCTTATTGGCTGCTACTCCTGCGTCACTTAGTACAGTGGACTGTTTCTACCACGTCATGAAAAAAGAGATCTGTGTAGAGAAGAGTATCACGGGAACATACACGGAACGGCATAGTTTTGGATGGGCATGAAAGCAAGTCAACGCGCAAATACTGCATGTGTCCTGTTTATTCAGCCTTGCACTATTAAACATTCTTATTTAAGTTTTAGCAGCGTTAACTGTTAGCTTTTACTTATTACAATATAATAGGAAAAGAATCTAGTGCTTTCTGCAATCCCACTTTTGTTTCTGAATACATAATTGTGCCATCTGCGTATAACGGGACAAAAAGGTTGACATATTTTGTTTTATCAATATCCAAAGAAAACCTTATTTCTAATGGTGAAACACCATTGTCTTTCAGTTAGCCTTCAAGATCAGCCAGATACAAAGCAAATAATACAAGAGAAAGATTCTCATCTTGACAAACACCTTTATGGCTGCCGAAAAAAAAAAATATGACAAGTTCCCATTCATATATACGAAGACTGCAAATTCCTATACATATTAATGTGACTCGTGGGATTTTGCCATTGATTTTTTTTTCCTTTATGCCTCTATACAGAATCAAAAGCTTTTCTTTTTATAATCAATGAATGCACAATACATGTTTTTTCTTCTGACTTCGGAAAACATCTATAAAATATTTAAGTATAAACACATAGTGCACAGTAGAATGATGTTTTCGGAAACCAGATTGATTTTCCGGTAAGTCTGATTTTGTTGAAGAAAGGATGACAATCGGTTATTCAAGACAGTGGTAAGTAATTTACCAACACAACTCGGCAAAGTTATACCTCAATAATTGTCGCAGTCATGTTTACTACCTTAACCTTGTACAGTGGTTTGATCACACACACACACGCACGCACGCACGCACGCACGCACGCCTGAGCACTTACGTACACACAGAGAGACTTCTACGCCCTATCTCCAAGGATTGTGTCGCTGAAATATAACGTGAAAAGAATTACATCGATGTGTTGATTTTTTTTTTCCCATTCAATGAGAATGTACCAACGGAAGGATTTTGTGGGCCTAAAGAAAAAAAAGGGGGTGGGTGGGTGGGGGGAGGGTGTATTGTTGAAGGTTTCTCTTTCCGGAGCGCAGCACTGGAAGATTCTGAGACGTGTGTAACATGAAATGCATCTTCTCCCTGCCTGCAGCATTCTGGGGGCTGGATGTGTTAGGAAGGCCTGCGATTTCAATACAATATTTCGAACGTTTTCTGACAACTAATGCATGAGTGTTTGTTTGTTTGTTTGTTTAAAAAAAACACTCCCTTTGAAGGAAAAATATCGTTGTACTGCGCTGTTCTTGTCAAGTGGGTTCTTGTGTTGTTGTTGTTGTTGTTGTTGTTGTTGTTGTTGTTGTTGTTTTTCTTCCTTTCCTTCTTCGTTTCTTCTTTCTTTTCTTTTGTCTCTTTGTTTTGTTTGGTCTGTTTGGTAATGTGCGCGCGTTAATTGTGTGGTGTGGTGTGGTGTGTGATGTGGTGTCTATGTGTGTGTGTGTGTGTGTGTGTGTGTGTGTGTGTGTGTGTGTGTGTGTGTGTGTGTGTGTGTGTGTGTGTGTGTGTGTGTGTGTGTGTGTGTGTGTGTGTGTGTGTGTGTGTGTGTGTTGTGTGAGAGAGAGAGAGAGAGAGAGAGAGAGAGAGAGAGAGAGAGAGAGAGAGAGAGAGAGAGAGAGAGAGAGAGAGAGAGAGAGAGAGGTGTGTGTGTGTGTGTGTGTGTGTGTGTGTGTGTGTGTGTGTGTGTGTGTGTGTGTGTTTAAATTCGAGATTTGTAATATTTGTAACATGATACAAGATGTATCTGCTATCGGGTCCGTTCTGGGGAAAGCAATGTTTTTCCTGTCACAAATACAAATCAACAGACAAATATAGAGACGCTACTTGTAGACAATGACACCCAGCCTGTGTCCAAGCGTGCCCTACAAACATATAACAGACCGGTCGGCGTTACTTTTTTGTGGCCCACAGACCACATTTAGCCCTCCCCCCCTCCCCCGCCCTTAAGCCAGTCCTCCCCTCCAGCCTACCACCCTTTTCCTACACCATTCACTTTCGTAAAATGCTTCTATCTCTCTCTCTCTCGGGTCCGTATCTGTCTGTCTTATGTTCCTGTCTCTGTATGTTTGTCTGTCAGTTTATATATCTGTCTGTCTGTCTGTCTCTCACTTTCTCTCGGTCTCTATCTATCTGTCTGTCTGTCCGTCTGTCTGTCTGCCTGTCTCTGTTTCTCTGTGTCTGTTTCTCTGTCTGTCTGTCTGTCTGTCTGTCTGTCTGTCTGTCTGTCTGTCTGTCTCTCTCTCTCTCTCTCTCTCTCTCTCTCTCTCTCTCTCTCTCTCTCTCTTCATATTATTGCATCTGCGTGTGTATGTGCATATAATTATGCATATCTGTGAGTATGTGCGAGCATGCATGCAGACATTCGAGTATGCATATACATGCATCTGTGTGTGTGTGTGTGTGTGTGTGTGTGTGTGTGTGTGTGTGTGTGTGTGTGTGAGAGTGAGGAGAGAGAGAGAGAGAGAGAGAGAGAGAGAGAGAGAGAGAGAGAGAGAGAGAGAGAGAGAGAGTGTGTGTGTGTGTGTGTGTGTGTGTGTGTGTGTGTGTGTGTTCATACATAAAAAACAGTCTTACACAACAACAAAATGCCTAATCATCTTTTGATGTGTAGAAGATATTGCCTGGTTACTTTACCTACGGAAATTTTTTTTTCATGTCACAGAAACTAGGAAACTCTGAAAAAGCTTGCCATGTTTGCACCGGATATTGTCCATCAACTCAGAATTTTTAACTAGCCCAGTATTTTAAATAAATGTCAGCGAACCGCCCAGAGAAACGTGGACAAATGAGTCACAAGACAGAACACAACGCGTTTCGACCTCTTATGTCTTCTTCAGGTGAAACAAACACGGATTAAACAACGAAAATTCACTTAGCTTTGATCGCTTCAGATCGCTTCGTTATTTCGTTATTTTATTCGTTTTTGTTTCACCTGAAGAAGACCTAAGAGGTCGAAACGCGTTGTGTTTTGTCTTGTGACTCGTTTGTCCACGATTCTCTGGGCGGTTCGCTGACATTTATTTAAGATTTGTTTAGATTTCCGCCTGCAGTCGTCTCACTTTGCAACTAGCCCAGTATGTTTTGTGAGTTTATGACCTCCACCACAAAAGTGAGATTTTCAACCTTGTCCATTCTTTTGTTTATTTTTTTTTTTATGTGTATGTCTCTCAGCACAATTGACATTTTGGTGGAAAGATGATATGGCCCCCAAACCGAAGCCATCATGTTTTGGTCGAGACCAGTCCGAGGCAGGAAAAGCTACAGCATAGAATCTGAGTTTTTGATTGGCAGTTACAGGATTTTGACGTCGGCCAAAATGTCCGCTCCTGTAGTTGCTTTGCTTTTCATTAAGTAACCCAGTCACTTTGATGATTGGGAATCTTTTCGAAACATCTATTGGACCTGGTAGATTTCAACTATACCCAGAAACTCTTGAAGCGTAATTCCATTGAATTAACAGGAAGGAGGTAAATGATGTCTTGGTGATCACTTCAGGCACGGTTAGTGTTTCGAAATTTTCGAAATACATTTTTTTTTCTTAAAGAAAAGTAGCATGCGTGAATGAAAATAATGCGTGCTTGAACTTGGGGATGAGGAGAAAGGAATGTTGATCAAGGGAAGATTTTAAACTCATTTTTTTACCAATGCTTCTGCAGTAACCCTTTCCCAGCTAGCAAGAGCATCTTCATGGCAATATTTCGATAGTTCTGAGCATACCGGGAAAACAAAACAATTCCGAAAGAAGACAATTCTAATGAAGCAGGTGATTAATTATACTAATTTTTGAAAACATTTTTTATCACATATGAACGGAAAACGTATGCTTTAGAAGACTCAAAATTTGTCCCAAGTTCACGTTTCCATTTCCCGTATTTTCTAAATTTCAAAATCTGGTCACCGCAAATACCAAAAAATATGACTACGTCGTCACTGCATCAAATGCATAGGTGAAAGCTGACAGTAGGCTGTCGGTTCACAGCTGTAACATGTGTACATTGGTTCCAAAATCTTTATGTGACAAATGTAATCTATATTCATTTTTATGCTTTCATTTCCCAGACTGAGTGCGTTTATGTTCAAAATTCTTCAGAATCTTTCGGTAAAAAAAAAAATGTATTCTGTATTCATTTCTGCGTTTTTGATTCCAAGACTGCGTACGTATATTTTCAAAATTCTTCCCACACGTGAATAACATCTCGTATATCCCACATCGTCCTAAGGGGGGGTCATAGAAAAACAATAGAAAGAAATAAACACTGGGTTCCAACGCCTTAAGTACCGACATTCAAAAGGTCATAAGCGCCACGTCCTGACCACAAATCAAACACTGCGCTCTGTTCCTGCATCCGATCCACGCCTGAAAGTCTACAACCCAGCACATCCTGAAACGTTATCTTCAACGTGCGAAAACGGATCGATGGTGCCATGCTGGTCTCAGACGAGTGATGGAGGGAGTTTTGATGTCGGCCAGGGACGGTGTCTTTACGTGCGGACGTGCTGTTTTGCAGCTGTGTGAATTAACTGCGGGTCTTTAACTCGTCTTCTGTTCACATGACCGTGGTTTCATGGCTGGTGGTAGAGTGGGCAATCTGGTGTTACACACAGCCGTCTCTCTGTCTCTCTCTCTCTCTCTCTCTCTCTC
>JADBJO010004491.1:32500-40000 GCA_016801955.1 Conus betulinus
TCTTCAATCAAAAAAACGCTTACCATTTCGAGAGGAAGCAATTAGTTCACGAGCTGCTCATGTAAAGCATGCAAAAGAAAACTGAAGAAGAAGAAGAAGAAGAAGGAGGAGGAGGAGGAGGAGGAGGAGGAAAGGAAATTACAAAAAAAAAAAAAAAGCAGCCAAAGAAGAAAAAAAGAAGAAAGAAATGTTAAGAAGATTCGGTGCCCATTTTGGCTGCTATTCCTGCATAATTCAGTTTTAGCACCCTTTATACAGCATCCTTGCAAATGTAAAAAAAAAAAACCAACAAAAAACAACAACAACAAAAATCGGATATGTGTGGACAGGGGTGTTACAGTAACATAGACGGAATGCCATATACACACGCACGCAAGCAAATCAGCGCGCACATGGAGTGCGAACCACTTAAACGCTGTTATTCTCGAGCCTCTCGTCCAACAATTTATTGTATGTTGTAGACTGTGGATACGCCGGTCACTAACAGATCGTCACAGACTTACGGATTGTTGTGATGGCGACATAGCGGTACAGACGGTCGTTGGATGAGGTTTCATTGTCTACAACAGTAATAGGAGTTGCTGAGTGTACAGCATCATCACAAATCACTGGATGATCCCGTTATAAACACGCGCGCGCGCGCAAACACACACACACACACACACACACACACACACACACACACCACCTACTACACTTTTCTCCAAGACTGGTTCATTTATGGAAACATACTATTAAAACAGTCACATCGATGTTTTAGAGCTATTCGATTAGAATATCCTAACGGAAGATTTTGTAACTCATTTTCTTGTATGTAGTATGTTTTCTCCTATTTTGAGGAGCGTAGACTGGAAGACGTCCTTACAGCGTTTGTGGCATTAATTGCACTCTTTCTCTCATTGTCTGTTGCTCTTGGGGGCGTGAGTGTATTTGGAAGGCCTGCGATTCCAACATAGCTTTTACCAGGTTATCTGACAGCTAACACACATAAGTGTCCGTTTGCTTTCTTGTTTGTTTGTGTCCGTTTGTTTGTTTGTTTGGTTTAAGAACATTTCTCATAAGCGGAAACATTGCTTTTCTGCTTGTGTTTGTGTCTCTTTTTGTGATGTGGTTCTTTTGTTTGTTTGTTTGTTTTTTTTTTTCCTCTTTTTATGTTGGAAATCTGTAAGGTCTTTTTTTGTATTTGTAATATGAGACGTCTTTGCTTTTGCGTCTGTTCTGGAGAAAACGATATTTTTCCCTCCAACCAATAGCAAATCAACAGACAACAAACAGAGTGACAGAACAATGGGTCTTTCAGTGGACAATGACACCCACCCTCTGTCCAAGCCTGCCCTACTAACATTTGAAAAGAAGGTTGGTGTTATTATTTTTTTTTTGTAACCCGTAGACCGCATTTGCCCCCCCCCCTCCCCCCCCCCCCCCCCCCCCCCCCCCCCTCCCCCCACACACACACCTTTAGCCCTGCCACACGTTTCCCATATCAACCTTTCTTGTTTTATCATAATGCTGTCTCTGTCTCTCTGTCTCTCTGACTGTCTGTCTCTCTATCTATCTCTCTATCTGTCTCTGTCTCAATTTCTGTGTGTCCGCCTGTCTGTCTGCCTGTATGTCTGTTTGTCTGTCTGTCTGTCTGTCTGTCTCTCTCTCTCTCTCTCTCTCTCTCTCTCTCTCTCTGTATGAATACCAGTTTGTGTATATATGTGTGTATGTGTGCGATGTGTGTGTGTGTGTGTGTGTGTGTGTGTGTGTGTGTGTGTGTGTGTGTGGATAAAAAGGTTTACGCAACAATATAAATGGTCTAGTCCTTTTAGTCCTTTTACGATGTCTGGGGGATATTGTCTGATCACAGTTACCAAAGAAAGTATTTTAATGTCACAAAACTATGAACTTTTGAAAAAGCCTGCCTTAGCCCAGCAACTTCCATCAAGTCTGAGTGAATTACCTCCACCACGGAAGTTACATTTTCAAAGGTGTCTGGTACTTGGTTTATCTGCCTGTCGTAAGCAAGTTTATTCATGAACCATCTAAAGCGATTTTAGCGAAACTTGGATGGGAAAAATGAGACGTGGTCTCGAAACGAACTTATGACATTCGGCCCATGATATATCTCAAAATAGGAAATTACGGGATACAATCTGAGTTAGTCTTTGACGAAAGTTAGGGGGCTTTGATTTTGACAGGAGTCTGCGCTCTCCCAACGTAATGCAGTCACTATGAGTAAGGGGCAACCTTTCCGGAGGATCTGTTGGAATGAGCATGTTTTAGTTTCACCTGTACCCTCTTAATTATAACCCTGTTTAGTTTTCAGTGGAACAAGTAAATCGTGTTTTAACGACCAGTTTACGTAGCACTTGTTTTCCAAATAGTTTTAAAAACGATGCACGCACGAACTAGTGGTTATAGAAACGTCTTTTGATCCAGAAAATGCCCAGAAACTTTCTTTTTGTTAAACTTGCTAAGATACAGGTACAAATCTAGCTTGGAAAGTTTTGATAGTTCTGAATATTCCTGAAAGTGAACAAAAAATGCAAAAGTGTTGTAATTCAAACAATATAGACAGCGAATGATATCATTATTCAAGGCCAGTTGTTTTCATGATATTAGTATTAATACCATACATTTCAACTTCAGTTTTTTTCTCACTTTCACGGTCTGTTGTCCTCAAGCTATACAAAGACGTTGTTGTGAAGTTCATTGGGGGGGGGGGGGGGGGGGGGGGGGGGGGGGGGGGGGGGGGGGGGGGGGGGGGGGGGGGGGGGCTCAAATTCATAAGAGATAGCCAAGAGCAAGTTTTTGTTTTTATAATTGCAAAGATACTCATTGCCGATCTCAACGTCTTTGTGTTTGAAAAGTCGCTTCAGCTTACTCTGCTCTTTAATTCCACAGATTGCTGAATGTTCAAAAGCTGTTCTCGCGCGTGAATGACGCATCGTTTTCCTTGCTTTTGTAGGGAGTCGTAAGAACACAATCAAAAGAAACGAACACTGGGCTCCAGTGCCTTGAGTATCTGTATTTAACAGGTCATAGGCATCGCGTCAGATTCCACATTAAACACTGCGCTCTGTCCGTGCATCAGTTCACTACCTGAAAGTGGACTGCTCAACAGATTTTTAAACAGTCATATATAACGTGCGAAAACGGATCGAGGTGCAACTGTCGTCGCAGGAGAGTGATGGAGGGAGTTTTGATGTCGGAGGTAGATCAAGTCCATCACAGGTGTGGACGTGCTGTTTTACAGCTGTTTGGGTTAACTTGGGATCTTTAGCTTTTGTCTTTTGTTCACTTGAGCGTGGCTTTATGACTGTGATAGAGAGGACAATTTGATGTTGTACACTGCTCTCTCTCTCTCTCTCTCTCTCTCTCTCTCTCTCTCTCTCTCTCTCTCTCTCTCTCTCTCTCTCTGATTCGATGATCACATCAAATTGACCTGGTAAGAAACAAAATTTTAACACAGGTTGTAAAGTTGAAACAACCATCCCTCTCCCATTTCCTTTCACCCATTCATCACATTCTCACTCTTCCCTCTTTCCCCGCCCTGTTGTCTCTCTCTCTCTCTCTCTCTCTCTCTCTCTCTCTCTCTCTCTCTCTCTCTCTCTCTCTCTCTCTCTGGATAGTATTAAGAATTACTTAGTAATTAAGTTGCATGAAGTTATGGATATTAGGAATGCTACACGTAGTATGTTGCTTGCTTTCATATATATGAACACACACATGCGCATGCACATGGATGTGTACAAGCGTTACCGCATTATTTTATAACCCCCCCCCCCCCCCCCCCCACTTTCTCACGCCTCTTTCTCTCGCCTCAGCTGACAATAATTTGATATTTCTGGTATTCATTCAAAAAAATATGCAAAAATTGCCATGGTTCTACTGATGTGTACTATCAATTAAATAATTATTAAAACGCAGTTGTTTGCTTTATATATGAAAGAGACTATTGACACCCTACGTTTTCGAAACTTAAATTGTGTTCTTTAAATTTTACGATCTCTTGTCCCCAGGCAATACGTAGAGTTTACTATACCGTTCATTTCTTTAAGTATGTAAGCGATAGTCTACAATAGGTTTCGTTTTCATAAGGAGACCTGTTGTTAATTCCAAGGTCTTTGTGTTATAAAACGCCTTCTCTACTTATTTAACTCTTTCCTTTCATAGACTGAATGCGTGTATGTTCAAAGGTTCTCGTCACACGTGAATAATAAACATCGTTTTTCTCTTCCTGAAAGGTCGAAGAAATATACTGAACAGAAATAAATCCCGGGCTCCAACCCTTTAAGTACCAACGTTTAAAAGGTCATAAGCCTCACGTCGTGATCGCAAATCAAACTGGGCGCTCTTCCCGCAGCTAGAATGTCTTCAACTCCGCACATCTTGGAATGTAATCTTTAACGTGCGAAAACGGATCGATGTGTCACGCTAGTGGCAGACGAATGATGGAGGGGGGTTTTGATGTCGGCTGGTAAAGGTGTCCCTTTTTAATGTGTGGACGTGCTGTTTTACGGTTGTTTGGATTTATTTGGGGTCGTTAACTTGTCTTCTGTTCACTTGACCGTGGTTTGATGACCGTGATAGAGAGGGAAATTTGATGTCCGTGTACACTGCTCTCTCTCTCTCTCTCTCTCTCTCTCTCTCTCTCTCTCTCTCTCTCTCTCTCTCTCTCTCTCTCTCTCTCTCCTTGATATTTGATCATTGATCATGATGAAACTCCCATATCAAGAATCAAAGTTTGAAGTTGGAAACTTGGAACAACTGGAACCCCCCCCCCCCCCCCCCCTCCGCCCTTCCCCATTGTCACCCAGTCGCCAAGTTTTCTTCACACCCTCTCCCTCTCTCCACCCCAAGCACACGCACCCACCTCCTGTCCTCCCTCATGCCTTTTCTCCATCCCACCACTTCCAGCCTCTAAACCCCTGTCAACCTCTTCACGAGAAACAGCCTGTCTGTTACTGTGTTTCCTGTTCTTGATAAGAATGTAGCCGAGCATACAACCTGAGGAAAGTTATAAGGCAGCTCCTGGATATTATCGACATACATCTTGGAATTGCCAGGTAACAGGGTACCCTTCTTTCCATGCATCAGGATGGCATTGTTTGTGTGTACCAAACTAATATTGTTCCATGTACAGGAATGGCTTGGATTTAGTACAATTGCGGTTTTCTCATATTCCAGGGTGGATTTTTTTTTCCAGGTACCACAATGGCTTTCCTCCAGGAGTCAATGTGGCTTTGTTCCAGATAATGGTTTAGCTTTCTTTCTGATTCCAGAGGAGCTACATTCCAAATACAAGAGCGTCTTTGTACCAAACACCAGCGTGGTTATATTTCAAATTTATGTGGGGCTCTGTTTTTGTATGCCACGCAGGCCTTAAGCTTAAACACCAGAGTAACTGTGTTTAGGCCGTCATAGTAGCTTTTTTATACTTAGTGACAGAAAGTTTTTTTTTTTAAGGTGCCATAATGGCGTTGTTCCTGTTACCAGTTCTTTGTTCAAGGAACCAGAGTGGCTTCGTTTGCGATACCAGAGTGGCCTTTTCTCCCGGCTTTTGTTCTCATTTATAAGTGTGGCTGCTACGGGTTCAAATATGGCTCTAGCCTGAATACCGCAGAGGCTTTGTTCCGGAAGGTACCATCGTGGCTTTGTTCTAGGCAACTGTGAAACTTCGTTCAAGGTACTAGTGTTGTAGTTTTGTTCTAGGTGTCAGAGTTGATCTATACTTCGTGGTATGATGGCTTAGTTCCAGGTTCTAGATTTGCCGATTTCATGCACCAGTGTTACTTTGTTCCAGGTCAGGGTGTTAAATTCGGACTAATAGACTTGGCTCTGTCGCTGACACCAGCTGACTTCTATATTTGTGCGTGTTCCACATGTATGAGCATGTCAGAAAAAGCAATGATTTTTGTGTTTTATTTTATTTTGTTTCCTTTATTTTTCTTATTCTTCCAAACAGACGATTATATTCCTTTTCTTCTTCCATCAAGAAACTTAGCCCCTTTGAGCTTTCTTCTTCATTTGTGTTTATTCTTTTCCTGCTCCTTCTCGCCTCCCACCTCCCTGTTTCTTTCAATGTTTAATTTGTTCTGCCCTCTCAGTGTGTGATCTTACTGCGATGGTGTTGCATTACCAGTAGGTGTCAGAAGTGGAAACACTGGTTTCTACGTTACAGGTGCGTGTGTGTGTGCGTGTGTGTGTGTGTGCGCGCGCGTGCGCGCGCGCGCGTGCGTGCGTGTGCGTGTGTGCGTGTGTGTGTGTTTGTGTGTGTGTGTTTGTGTGTGTGTGTGTGTGTGTGCGCGCGCGCACGCGCGCGCGCGTGCGTGCGTGCGTGCGTGCGTGCGCGTGCGTGCGCGTGCGTGCGTGCGTGCGTGCGTGTGTGTGTGTGTGTGTGTGTGTGTGTGTGTGTGTGTGTGTGTGTGTGTGTGTGTGTTCTCTTCTCATGTCGTTCAGAACAGAAGGAAGAGTTCAACTTACGTATTTGTTTATTTCATTTACTTATTTGTTAATTTGTTTATGTGTTTATTTTATTTTATTTTTTTGTTTATTAATTATTGCACACACACACACACACACACACACACACACACACACACACACACACACACACACACACACACACACACACACATACATACACACACACAGGCACACAAGCTTGCATGAATCCCCTGATACACGTGCATACGCATGCGCAAACGTTACCACATCATCAATGATTTTTGGCCTCTTTTCTATCCATTTAACTGACAAAATTGTGATGTGTTTTGTGTATTCATAAAGACAAAAAAAAAATCAGAGAACATGGTTGGAATTGGAATTATATGGGCGAACGATTTAAGATGTTTATATTTACACGCAGGTGTTTTCAAAACAAATGAAATCTTTCAGTTTCACAATCTACTTTCCACAAAAGATGTTACTACGCCATTCCTTGATCAGTTCTTTATGAAACAGCGAGCAGTAGGTTATAGGGATTTTTGTTTTTACAATTGTAAAGATACCAGCTATTGTTTCCAAAGTCTTTGTGTTAAAATGTTTTGTACTAATTTTACTCGTTCATTTCACAGATTGAGTGCATAATCCTATGGTCAACGGTAATTCCTCACACATGAATAATATATCATATTTCCCATCTTCCTGATGGGGGGGGGGGGGGGGGGGGGTTCGTAAAAAACACACACACACACACACACACACACACACACACACACACACATGCACACGCGCACACACACACACACATACACACACACACACCACACACACACACACACACACACATACACGCGCGCGCGCGCGCGCGCGCATGCATGCACGCACACACGCATGCACGCAAGCAAGCGCGCGCACACACACACACACACACACACACAGAGATAAATAAATAAACACTTGGGTCCAATGCCTTCCGTGTTGGCTATTAAAAGGTCACATGCAGCTAGTCCCGATCACAGACCCATACAATGCGCTCTGTCCTTTTATCAGGTCTTCTGCCCAAACGTC